>JAUPTC010000747.1:0-37026 GCA_030762895.1 Sophora flavescens | reverse complement strand
TTACACGAAAAACACGTGTTTTACGTTTTGCGTTGTCATGCATTAAATGCTTTGGAAACCGTAATGGGTTCACGCAATCTGAGACACCCCGCTGTGCCCCATTGTATTATTACATTAAATCCTTAATTAGTTATTTACTTAATCGTGTTCTTACTGTTGAAAATACGTAAAAGTTAAAACTTAATTAATAATTATATAACTTCTACAAATATACAACACACCAACTATTTTACATAAATACATACCTAAGTATCCTTTATCTTACACAACATTCTTATAACTAACGGAAACAAAACATCTTATGTGACTCACTGGCCTTAAACTAACTACACAACATTATTAGGATCAGTAGGTTGTTCTTCAGCATCAACTTCATACGGAACATCGTTCAACTCTTCAACTATCTCCGTCTCGTATGGGGTTCCATCCATCTCCTCCGTAACATAGTCGTCCATATGGTCTTCTAATGAAACAAAGTAGATATACACCAAAATACAGAAATAGGGAGATAAGAAACAGTTATATCATCATAAGTGGAAAAGATTCATAGCATATAATACAATAATAGTCACAGACACGCATCATTCAAAATCAACAATCATCCTCAATTCACTATATATCATCCTCTACCCTTCAACTCATGCAACTAGACCTTTATGCTGATGTGGCCACTACTACTCCTGTCACACATCCCTCGTTAGGGATGCCGTCGATCGCCCAAGTGACACGTTCCCCACGCCGGTGCACATTCTTATCCATGGTAAGAATGCTCATGCAAAGCAATGACACTATAGCTGCACTGTATCGTCGGTGCACACCCTGATTCTCTCTCTCACTCTGTCAAGGGTGCTCATGCAAAGCAATGACACTATAGTTGCACAACCTAAATTCTAATTTGGAACGGTCCACGAGAACTTCGGACCTCGTGTATCTCAAATACACGGTTATGAACACCAATTCAACATATGATTCTCACCGACTTTTATCAATAACAACCTAGTACCTCAAGCTTTTCCTCATAACCTCCACTTACATACTATATCACATTACTTCTATACCATAATAGCGAGGCACTTCTAATTCATATTCAAAACTCTCACCCAAACAAAATACTTCCGAGCAATATTTATCTTTCCTTAAAATCATCTAAGCATAGAATTAAACCCAGGCGATCATGCATACACATTAAACAACGAGAATATTCAAACATCTCCATATCATATAAAGCAATTTATCACAACCAACTCATAATAGTTCAACCAAATAAATAACAAAGTCGATTCTGTCACGTCCTGGCCGTGATAGCCATCACGCCGTGTGACGGACAACAAAGACAAGAATCCTACAACACGGAACCTCATCACGGCCTGGTCATGACAACCATCACGACCGTGACGACAAAGAACCATCCTCAATATCATAATTATTCAAACACCGAAAACAATACGTCACATGCGGATGGAATACCTCAACCAGCGTATCACAAACAGTCAAAAGTAAATAATTCAAACATCCTCAAATATGAATAATCAACCTAAGGCGATAAACCTACAATTCCCAAATCGTCATTGGTTTTACGGAAAAGATTTCAATACGATTTTGGTATTGTCGATTACTCGACCACTAGTAGGGTTTAGGTCGCCCTACACCATTATTATAAATTATATACTACTTATCGATTCCGACGATGGATGGTTCTTTCTCCCACCTGAGTTTGCACCGAAAACACGTACACAACGATCCTCGTTATCCCGCCACGAGTTAACACAATCACCTTCAACCAAACAACATAATTATAATTAATCAACTAACACCCATCTATGACACTTTAGGGCTAGGTTCGGCCAAGACTTAGAATTAGGTTTAGGATTATCTTCTTAATGTCATCTTTTGGATCCTAATTACTAGAGTCTTAATTAACATAGATTACTTATTACATGACTAAAATTTGAAACAAAATCCTCTAACCTTTAGGGTTGGGGTTTTGACCAAGGGCTGACTTTTAGGGTTCAAAATCCTTAAAATTCCTAATCATGATTAGGTCATAGATTAATGATCCTTGATTAACCTAAATCATGGATTAGTGACTAAATAACTAAAGTTGAAACTCAAAACTTTCTAACTCTTTTATACATAGATTCGGCCTCAACATAATCTTAGGGTTAGGGTTCTTAGTTTAATAAACCAACTTGGATTTATTAATCATACATACTAATAGCTTGATTAACAAGATCATTAATGAAAACCATGAACAAAAACTCTACCAAACCTACTTTGATAGATTCGGCCAAGGCTAGGTTTTCAAGAAAGAAATTTTTGATTGCTTCATGCTCTTGGATTTAGATAGTAGACATGATATCTAGAAGATAGAAAGTAGTTTCATCATCATTAGATTTTCCTAGGATTTATTATGATTTTTCAAAGTTCTAGGGTTTGAAACTTGAAAATGATGAACCACCATGATATAAGTCTTGAATCAAGAAACTATCTAAAGAACATAGACATGATTTAAGACAAATATTAGGATTTACCTCTTGAGAATCAATGATGAAGACAATCCAAGAGCTTGCTTTGAGAAACTTAGAACTAAGAACTTAGAACTTTAGAGTTTTAGAAGACAAGTAGCCAAAGAACTAAATGCAAAATGAGAGAAAGGTATTTATAGTAGAAGTGGCGACATTTCAAGAAGGATCTAGATAAGATGAGTTGTCATGTTAAAAGGATTAAAGTGCAATTAAGTTCCAAGGACCAAATTGCAAAGATTCCAATAGTTGAAGGACTAGTTTGCAAATAGACAATAGAATGTCATGATGATGGGTTTAATCACATTAAATGCCATCTTATCCTTGACTTACTTGGCTGAATTTATGAGTGCAAAACAAGTTAAGAAAGTAGATAATTCAATGTATTAGAAGAATGAAGAAACTTGTAGACAAATCTAGGTTAAGTAGAAACCTTTAGAAAATTCTATAATTATCTTGACAATTCCAACTAAAATGGGCAGCCATAATTTACATGGGCTTTCGAAATGGGCTTGAACATTTGGGCTTGATTTCATTTTCTTGTTTGTTGTGGGGCCCACTTGAAGATTTAAGCCTTTAAACCTAAGATAAGAAACTTAAATGGGCTTTATGGACTCAACTATGAACTAGAAAAGTTTGGGCTTCTAAGCCACGACCATTTAAGGTTAGAAACAAGGATTCTAGCCCAATCCACTTGAAAAAACGAAAAAAACTAATTTAGGGACAAAAGGGTAATTTACAGAAAGTTCAAGGACTTAACCGTAAATTTCGAAATTTTCTATTTAACCCTGAAAAACCTTCTAGACTTAAAAATATGATTCATCCCATTGAATCATCTCAAAATCCTAAGATAAACCCTCTATCCACTCTTAGAAACTCTAATTTCCCTTCCGTCATCTACCCGAGATTCGTGTTCAATCTGAAAAACGTGAATTATTTTATTTTTTCTGAAAAAATTCTACCAATACAGAATCGTAGAAAATAAAATACTAAACTTAAGTCTTTCGTTCACGAATTAAAATTTGGTTTTCTGAGCAGTAAACTTTTACTGTCAGCGAAAACACAGAAAACGGCAAACCGGCTTCCGTCTGAATTTTCAACCAAAAACTTCCCCGTAACCTTATGAAAATAAGTATAACAAGGAAATGACCTTGGTTTATCCAAAATCATTTTCTAAGTCTCGGATAAAAATATATATTTATATATTTATTACCGATATTACAAAGCAGCGAAAATCGGGGTGTTACATTACTACCCCTCTTAGAAAAAAAATTCCGTCCTCGGAATTTCTTAACTCAACACTAGACATCATCTTGTAATCTTATCTTAATCTAAAGCTTCAACAATATATTTCTCATCGCTGTTTTTCCCCTAGGTGACAGCGGTAACTTCATAACAAAATTCATTCTTATATCGTTCTATTTATCCTCAAAACAATCCATCACTACATTATATTCATTGTCCTTAACGTTTCACCTTGATCTATCATCCTTAAAGGACATAATTAAAACTTAATCATTTCATTCTTATTACTACTGATCCACTAGAGAACTTTATTTGAACATCTAACTCCCGCAATTAACACCACAATCAATTCCAACATTTAACTTCTACAATTAACCGCAATTAACACCACAATCAATTTCAACATCTAACTTCTATAATTAACACCTAAATCGAACTACCCTAACTTCCTACTTCATGTATCCAATCACAGTCTTAGTTCCTTAAAATGTATTTCACTATTCTAGATTATATCAAAATCACACCTTTCAAGTCTCCAAATAAACATCTCAACATTACGTAAGATAAAATCAAAAGAACAATACCTGTTAGGATTATCTAACTTAACAAATTTGAATTTCTCTAGTAACCTCAATTTACATCGAAAATCATCTTTTCTGCTCATATTCAACTTAGGTGAAAGCTCATATTCAACTTAGGTGAAATTACTATATACACTTTCGTTTACTCTTCCCAAGCTCATACAATCCATCTTAACTACGATCATTAATCATTGCCCTAGATTCCATAATGATACTATGCCTCGATCAACATTTGATTTATAGTAATTGTCTTACTCACTAATATTGATCTTAATCTTACCAGTCATATCTATATCTCAAAACTCCCATCACTTCCTATTTATCCTACTATAGGAAACAATACTTAGGTACTATACCTAGATTATATGTTGCTCAATAAAGTCTTCATTGCAATCCACAACCATTAGAGCTTAAGGTGAAATCCCAACTCACCATTTAAACAAGAACAACATATCATTATAACCATTATCTCAAAAATAAAAGGCTACAAAGCTTCAACCAAATGAATCCTATACTAGATAAGCTCCAAACTAATTCGTTATCTCTTTATTATTTTCAAGGACTACCCATACTATCCAAATTTATCAAGCACTTAATATAAAGTTCCCTTAATACCAATTATCCCACAACAATCTATACTTTCACCGTACTTGATTTTAAACAAGCATGAAAACCATAACGACTAACTAAAAAAAAACTTGCGGATTTCTGTTACCACCTTCCTACTTTCCCCCCAAGAGCACGATTTCCACTTCCGTAAGTTCATCGACAAGTGTTTACAATAAATGTCATATTCTTAACAACTATATGACACTGATGTCAAACACATACCTTATATGAAATCTGCAGAATGAGAAGGTTCAACTCCCTCATCAGTAAACACTCTCCCGGTGACCCACCGTCCGTAATCTCTAGCTATATGACCAGGTTTTCCACAGTGGAAACAACTAGGTTTCTCCTTGCAATTTCTAACATGATGAGGTCCTCCGCATCTAAAGCAAGCTAAGCTCTTCTGTGGCTGATGACCTGCTCCTAGATCTCTTCTCCTTGCTTCACCTCCATAACTTCCAGCTCCTTTATCGCCAGCCTACCGTCTCCGCCTATTTCTCTCGTCTACACTTACGAGCATAATGACCTAGTTTACCACAATGGAAACAACTAGGTTTTTCCGTGCAATCTCTAAAATGATGCGATCCTCTCGCATCCGAAGCAAACATAGACTTGTTGTTGTTGATCCGATCTAACCACTAGTGTTGGTGCAGTATCATGCACTTTGGTTTAATATATGGTCCCCATCTCCCTTGAGAACCACTCTCTACCCTCCTTGGAGAACCCGATCGATTAGGGCCTCGACTTCTTGGTTGTTTCATCTCAAGCATCTTGCCTCTGGGTCTATCTTTGTCTATAGCACCGCAACTATCAACCAACTCCGGAAAAACACCTGAATATCTAAATACACTACAGACTCTTCGCAGCTCATGTCGCAATCCTTCTTCAAACCTTCTACACCGCCAATCCTCATCCGGGAATCTCGATAGAATTCTGAAAACTTAATCGAGCCTCAAAGCGTGATACATAATCGCCTACAATCATGTTTCCTTGTCGGAGACTAGTAAACTTCCTCTCCTTCGCACGCCTGGACTACATTCGGAAAATACTTCTCGAAGAAGCATTCATAAACAAGCGCCACAGATAATCCTACCCTCTAACTCCAGTATTCTTATCTTACCTCTCCACCAAAACTCTGCTTCTCTTTGTTTATTTGTAGCATCTTCGTATTCTGCTGTGTTTGTAGTAACAAGGTAGCAGATATCTTTTCCATGATATTGGGAGTCACAGATGACTCTCCTCCATTTCCAGTAGGATTAACCTCACCGTTGTCAGCTCAATGGATCCCTCAGGAGATCCGTCACCACTAATAATCGGACTTCTTCTTTCATGAGCCATGATTACGTAAGAAATCAATCATCCTCTCTCATAAATATGACATATAATACTACCTAGACAGGTATATAAATACCATATGCCATACTAATGCTAATTATCGCATCGGGTTCGGACACACTACCCAACTTCTAAGCATAGTTAAAATCCGAGGTGGACTCAACTAGACACGGCCAGTAACAACTTCCTAGACCTCACAGTCCGATTAGAATCGAACTGCTCTGATACCACCAAATGAGACACCCATTGTGCCCCATTGTATTATTACATTAAATCCTTAATTAGTTATTTACTTAATCGTGTTCTTCTTTGTTGAAAATACGTAAAAGTTAAAACTTAATTAATAATTATATAACTTCTACAAATATACAACACACCAACTATTTTACATAAATACACACCTAAGTATCCTTTATCTTACACAACATTCTTATAACTAACGGAAACAAAACATCTTATGTGACTCACGGCCTTAAACTAACTACACAACATTATTAGGATCAGTAGGTTGTTCTTCAGCATCAACTTCATACGGAACATCGTTCAACTCTTCAACTATCTCCGTCTCGTATGGGGTTCCATCCATCTCCTCCGTAACATAGTCGTCCATATGGTCTTCTAACGAAACAAAGTAGATATACACCAAAATACAGAAATAGGGAGATAAGAAACAGTTATATCATCATAAGTGGAAAAGATTCATAGCATATAATACAATAATAGTCACGCACACGCATCATTCAAAATCAACAATCATCCTCAATTCACTATATATCATCCTCTACCCTTCAACTCATGCAACTAGACCTTTATGCTGATGTGGCCACTACTACTCTGTCACACATCCCTCGTTAGGGATGCCGTCGATCGCCCAAGTGACACGTTCCCCACGCTGCACACTTCTTATCCATGGTAAGAATGCTCATGCAAAGCAATGACACTATAGCTGCACCTTTGATCGTCGGTGCACACCACGATTCTCTCTCTCACTCTGTCAAGGGTGCTCATGCAAAGCAATGACACTATAGTCGCACAACCTAAATTCTAATTTGGAACGGTCCACGAGAACTTCGGACCTCGTGTATCTCAAATACACTCATTATGAACACCAATGCAACATATGATTCTCACCGACTTTTATCAATAACAACCTAGTACCTCAAGCTTTTCCTCATAACCTCCACTTACATACTATATCACATTACTTCTATACCATAATAGCGAGGCACTTCTAATTCATATTCAAAACTCTCACCAAAAAAAAATACTTCCGAGCAATATTTATCTTTCCTTAAAATCATCTAAGCATAGAATTAAACCCCAGGCGATCATGCATACACATTAAACAACAGAATATTCAAACATCTCCATATCATATAAAGCAATTTATCACAACCAACTCATAATAGTTCAACCAAATAAATAACAAAGTCAGATTCTGTCACGTCCCTGGCCGTGATAGCCATCACGGCCGTGACGCACAACAAAGACAAGAATCCTACAACACGTAACACATCACGGCCTGGTCATGACAACCATCACGGCCGTGATGGACAAAGAACCATCCTCAATATCATAATTATTCAAACACCGAAACAATACGTCACATGCGGATGGAATACCTCAACCAGTATCACAAACAGTCAAAAGTAAATAATTCAAACATCCTCAAATATGAATAATCAACCTAAGGCGATAAACCTACAATTCCCAAATCGTCATTGGTTTTACGGAAAAAAGATTTCAATACGATTTTGGTATTGTCGATTACTCGACCACTAGTAGGGTTTAGGTCGCCCTACACCATTATTATAAATTATATACTACTTATCGATTCCGACGATGGAATGGTTCTTTCTCCCACCTGAGTTTGCACCGAAAACACGTACACAACGATCCTCGTTATCCCGCCACGAGTTAACACAATCACCTTCAACCAAACAACATAATTATAATTAATCAACTAACACCCATCTATGACACTTTAGGGCTAGGTTCGGCCAAGACTTAGAATTAGGTTTAGGATTATCTTCTTAATGTCATCTTTTGGATCCTAATTACTAGAGTCTTAATTAACATAGATTACTTATTACATGACTAAAATTTGAAACAAAATCCTCTAACCTTTAGGGTTAGGGTTTGACCAAGGGCTGACTTTTAGGGTTCAAAATCCTTAAAATTCCTAATCATGATTAGGTCATAGATTAATGATCCTTGATTAACCTAAATCATGGATTAGTGACTAAATAACTAAAGTTGAAACTCAAAACTTTCTAACTCTTTTATACATAGATTCGGCCTCAACATAATCTTAGGGTTAGGGTTCTTAGTTTAATAAACCAACTTGGATTTATTAATCATACATACTAATAGCTTGATTAACAAGATCATTAATGAAAACCATGAACAAAAACTCTACCAAACCTACTTTGATAGATTCGGCCAAGGCTAGGTTTTCAAGAAAGAAATTTTTGATTGCTTCATGCTCTTGGATTTAGATAGTAGACATGATATCTAGAAGATAGAAAGTAGTTTCATCATCATTAGATTTTCCTAGGATTTATTATGATTTTTCAAAGTTCTAGGGTTTGAAACTTGAAAATGATGAACCACCATGATATAAGTCTTGAATCAAGAAACTATCTAAAGAACATAGACATGATTTAAGACAAAGATTAGGATTTACCTCTTGAGAATCAATGATGAAGACAATCCAAGAACTTGCTTTGAGAAACTTAGAACTAAGAACTTAGAACTTTAGAGTTTTAGAAGACAAGTAGCCAAAGAACTAAATGCAAAATGAGAGAAAGGTATTTATAGTAGAAGTGGCGACATTTCAAGAAGGATCTAGATAAGATGAGTTGTCATGTTAAAAGGATTAAAGTGCAATTAAGTTCCAAGGACCAAATTGCAAAGATTCCAATAGTTGAAGGACTAGTTTGCAAATAGACAATAGAATGTCATGATGATGGGTTTAATCACATTAAATGCCATCTTATCCTTGACTTACTTGGCTGAATTTATGAGTGCAAAACAAGTTAAGAAAGTAGATAATTCAATGTATTAGAAGAATGAAGAAACTTGTAGACAAATCTAGGTTAAGTAGAAACCTTTAGAAAATTCTATAATTATCTTGACAATTCCAACTAAAATGGGCAGCCATAATTTACATGGGCTTTCGAAATGGGCTTGAACATTTGGGCTTGATTTCATTTTCTTGTTTGTTGTGGGGCCCACTTGAAGATTTAAGCCTTTAAACCTAAGATAAGAAACTTAAATGGGCTTTATGGACTCAACTATGAACTAGAAAAGTTTGGGCTTCTAAGCCACGACCATTTAAGGTTAGAAACAAGGATTCTAGCCCAATCCACTTGAAAAAACGAAAAAAACTAATTTAGGGACAAAAGGGTAATTTACAGAAAGTTCAAGGACTTAACCGTAAATTTCGAAATTTTCTATTTAACCCTGAAAAACCTTCTAGACTTAAAAATATGATTCATCCCATTGAATCATCTCAAAATCCTAAGATAAACCCTCTATCCACTCTTAGAAACTCTAATTTCCCTTCCGTCATCTACCCGATTACGTGTTCCGTGTTAAAAAAACGTAAATTATTTTATTTTTTTCTGAAAAAATTCTATCAATACAGAATCGTAGAAAATAAAATACTAAACTTAAGTCTTTCGTTCACGAATTAAAATTTGGTTTTCCGAGCGAAAACTTTTACTTGTCAATGAAAACACGAAAGCGAAAACCTGCTTCCGTCTGAATTTTCAACCAAAAACTTCCCCGTAACCTTATGAAAATAAGTATAACAAGGAAATGACCTTGGTTTATCCAAAATCATTTTCTAAGTCTCGGATAAAAATATATATTTATATATTTATTACCGACATTACAAAGTAAATGAAAATCGGGGTGTTACATTACTACCCCTCTTAGAAAAAAATTCCGTCCTCGGAATTTCTTAACTCAACACTAGACATCATCTTGTAATCTTATCTTAATCTAAAGCTTCAACAATATATTTCTCATCGCTGTTTTTCCCCTAGGTGACAGCGGTAACTTCATAACAAAATTCATTCTTATATCGTTCTATTTATCCTCAAAACAATCCATCACTACATTATATTCATTGTCCTTAACGTTTCACCTTGATCTATCATCCTTAAAGGACATAATTAAAACTTAATCATTTCATTCTTATTACTACTGATCCACTAGAGAACTTTATTTGAACATCTAACTCCCGCAATTAACACCACAATCAATTCCAACATTTAACTTCTACAATTAACCGCAATTAACACCACAATCAATTTCAACATCTAACTTCTATAATTAACACCTAAATCGAACTACCCTAACTTCCTACTTCATGTATCCAATCACAGTCTTAGTTCCTTAAAATGTATTTCACTATTCTAGATTATATCAAAATCACACCTTTCAAGTCTCCAAATAAACATCTCAACATTACGTAAGATAAAATCAAAAGAACAATACCTGTTAGGATTATCTAACTTAACAAATTTGAATTTCTCTAGTAACCTCAATTTACATCGAAAATCATCTTTTCTGCTCATATTCAACTTAGGTGAAAGCTCATATTCAACTTAGGTGAAATTACTATATACACTTTCGTTTACTCTTCCCAAGCTCATACAATCCATCTTAACTACGATCATTAATCATTGCCCTAGATTCCATAATGATACTATGCCTCGATCAACATTTGATTTATAGTAATTGTCTTACTCACTAATATTGATCTTAATCTTACCAGTCATATCTATATCTCAAAACTCCCATCACTTCCTATTTATCCTACTATAGGAAACAATACTTAGGTACTATACCTAGATTATATGTTGCTCAATAAAGTCTTCATTGCAATCCACAACCATTAGAGCTTAAGGTGAAATCCCAACTCACCATTTAAACAAGAACAACATATCATTATAACCATTATCTCAAAAATAAAAGGCTACAAAGCTTCAACCAAATGAATCCTATACTAGATAAGCTCCAAACTAATTCGTTATCTCTTTATTATTTTCAAGGACTACCCATACTATCCAAATTTATCAAGCACTTAATATAAAGTTCCCTTAATACCAATTATCCCACAACAATCTATACTTTCACTGTACTTGATTTTAAACAAGCATGAAAACCATAACTGACTAACTAAAAAAAAACTTGCGGATTTCCGTTACCACCTTCCTACTTTCCCACCAAGAGCACGATTTCCACTTCCGTAAGTTCATCGACAAGTGTTTACAATAAATGTCATATTCTTAACAACTATATGACACTGATGTCAAACACATACCTTATATGAAATCTGCAGAATGAGAAGGTTCAACTCCCCTCACTGTAAACACTCTCCCAGTGACCCACTGTCCGCAATCTCTAGCTATATGACCAGGTTTTCCACAGTGGAAACAACTAGGTTTCTCCTTGCAATTTCTAACATGATGAGGTCCTCCGCATCTAAAGCAAGCTAAGCTCTTCTGTGGCTGATGACCTGCTCCTAGATCTCTTCTCCTTGCTTCACCTCCATAACTTCCAGCTCCTTTATCAGCAGCTACCGTCTGCTGCCTATTTCTCTGTCTACACTTACGAGCATAATGACCTAGTTTACCACAATGGAAACAACTAGGTTTTTCCGTGCAATCTCTAAAATGATGCGATCCTCTGCATCCGAAGCAAACATAGACTTGTTGTTGTTGATCCGATCTAACCACTAGTGTTGGTGCAGTATGTCCAGACTGGTTTAATATATGGTCCCCATCTCCCTTGAGAACCACTCTCTACCCTCCTTGGAGAACCCGATCGATTAGGGCCTCGACTTCTTGGTTGTTTCATCTCGAAGATCTTGCCTCTGGTCTATCTTTGTCTATAGCACCGCAACTATCAACCAACTCCGGAAAAACACTTGAATATCTAAATACACTACAGCTCTTCGCAGCTCATGTCGCAATCCTTCTTCAAACCTTCTACACCGCCAATCCTCATCTGGGAATCTCTGATAGAATTCTGAAAACTTAATCAGAGCCTCAAAGCGTGATACATAATCGCCTACAGTCATGTTTCCTTGTCGGAGACTAGTAAACTTCCTCTCCTTCGCACGCCGGACTACATTCGGAAAATACTTCTCGAAGAAGCATTCATAAACAAGCGCCAGAGATAATCCTACCCTCTAACTCCAAAGATTCTTATCTTACCTCTCCACCAAAACTCTGCTTCTCTTTGTTTATTTGTAGCATCTTCGTATTCTGCTGTGTTTGTAGTAACAAGGTAGCAGATATCTTTTCCATGATATTGGGAGTCACAGATGACTCTCCTCCATTTCCAGTAGGATTAACCTCACCGTTGTCAGCTCCAATGGATCCCTCAGGAGATCCGTCACCACTAATAATCGGACTTCTTCTTTCATGAGCCATGATTCTGTAACAGAAATCATCCTCTCTCATAAATATGACATATAATACTACCTAGACAGGTATATAAATACCATATGCCATACTAATGCTAATTATCGCATCGGGTTCGGACACACTACCCAACTTCTAAGCATAGTTAAAATCCGAGGTGGACTCAACTAGACACGGCCAGTAACAACTTCCTAGACCTCACAGTCCGATTAGAATCGAACTGCTCTGATACCACCAAATGAGACACCCCGCTGTGCCCCATTGTATTATTACATTAAATCCTTAATTAGTTATTTACTTAATCGTGTTCTTACTGTTGAAAATACGTAAAAGTTAAAACTTAATTAATAATTATATAACTTCTACAAATATACAACACACCAACTATTTTACATAAATACACACCTAAGTATCCTTTATCTTACACAACATTCTTATAACTAACGGAAACAAAACATCTTATGTGACTCACTGGCCTTAAACTAACTACACAACATTATTAGGATCAGTAGGTTGTTCTTCAGCATCAACTTCATACGGAACATCGTTCAACTCTTCAACTATCTCCGTCTCGTATGGGGTTCCATCCATCTCCTCCGTAACATAGTCGTCCATATGGTCTTCTAACGAAACAAAGTAGATATACACCAAAATACAGAAATAGGGAGATAAGAAACAGTTATATCATCATAAGTGGAAAAGATTCATAGCATATAATACAATAATAGTCACAGACACGCATCATTCAAAATCAACAATCATCCTCAATTCACTATATATCATCCTCTACCCTTCAACTCATGCAACTAGACCTTTATCTTTGATGTGGCCACTACTACTCTGTCACACATCCCTCGTTAGGGATGCCGCCGGATCGCCCAAGTGACACGTTCCCCACGCGGTGCACATTCTTATCCATGGTAAGAATGCTCATGCAAAGCAATGACACTATAGCTGCACTGTATCGTCGGTGCACACCCTGATTCTCTCTCTCACTCTGTCAAGGGTGCTCATGCAAAGCAATGACACTATAGTCGCACAACCTAAATTCTAATTTGGAACGGTCCACGAGAACTTCGGACCTCGTGTATCTCAAATACACTGTTATGAACACCAATGCAACATATGATTCTCACTGACTTTTATCAATAACAACCTAGTACCTCAAGCTTTTCCTCATAACCTCCACTTACATACTATATCACATTACTTCTATACCATAATAGCGAGGCACTTCTAATTCATATTCAAAACTCTCACCCAAACAAAATACTTCCGAGCAATATTTATCTTTCCTTAAAATCATCTAAGCATAGAATTAAACCCAGGCAGATCATGCATACACATTAAACAACAGAATATTCAAACATCTCCATATCATATAAAGCAATTTATCACAACCAACTCATAATAGTTCAACCAAATAAATAACAAAGTCAGATTCTGTCACGTCCTGGCCGTGATAGCCATCACGGCCGTGACAGACAACAAAGACAAGAATCCTACAACACAGAACCTGTCACGGCCTGGTCATGACAACCATCACGACCGTGACAGACAGCAACCATCCTCAATATCATAATTATTCAAACACCGAAACAATACGTCACATGCAGATGGAATACCTCAACCAGCGTATCACAAACAGTCAAAAGTAAATAATTCAAACATCCTCAAATATGAATAATCAACCTAAGGCGATAAACCTACAATTCCCAAATCGTCATTGGTTTTACGGAAAAGATTTCAATACGATTTTGGTATTGTCGATTACTCGACCACTAGTAGGGTTTAGGTCGCCCTACACCATTATTATAAATTATATACTACTTATCGATTCCGACGATGGAATGGTTCTTTCTCCCACCTGAGTTTGCACCGAAAACACGTACACAACGATCCTCGTTATCCCGCCACGAGTTAACACAATCACCTTCAACCAAACAACATAATTATAATTAATCAACTAACACCCATCTATGACACTTTAGGGCTAGGTTCGGCCAAGACTTAGAATTAGGTTTAGGATTATCTTCTTAATGTCATCTTTTGGATCCTAATTACTAGAGTCTTAATTAACATAGATTACTTATTACATGACTAAAATTTGAAACAAAATCCTCTAACCTTTAGGGTTAGGGTTTCGGCCAAGGGCTGACTTTTAGGGTTCAAAATCCTTAAAATTCCTAATCATGATTAGGTCATAGATTAATGATCCTTGATTAACCTAAATCATGGATTAGTGACTAAATAACTAAAGTTGAAACTCAAAACTTTCTAACTCTTTTATACATAGATTCGGCCTCAACATAATCTTAGGGTTAGGGTTCTTAGTTTAATAAACCAACTTGGATTTATTAATCATACATACTAATAGCTTGATTAACAAGATCATTAATGAAAACCATGAACAAAAACTCTACCAAACCTACTTTGATAGATTCGGCCAAGGCTAGGTTTTCAAGAAAGAAATTTTTGATTGCTTCATGCTCTTGGATTTAGATAGTAGACATGATATCTAGAAGATAGAAAGTAGTTTCATCATCATTAGATTTTCCTAGGATTTATTATGATTTTTCAAAGTTCTAGGGTTTGAAACTTGAAAATGATGAACCACCATGATATAAGTCTTGAATCAAGAAACTATCTAAAGAACATAGACATGATTTAAGACAAAGATTAGGATTTACCTCTTGAGAATCAATGATGAAGACAATCCAAGAACTTGCTTTGAGAAACTTAGAACTAAGAACTTAGAACTTTAGAGTTTTAGAAGACAAGTAGCCAAAGAACTAAATGCAAAATGAGAGAAAGGTATTTATAGTAGAAGTGGCGACATTTCAAGAAGGATCTAGATAAGATGAGTTGTCATGTTAAAAGGATTAAAGTGCAATTAAGTTCCAAGGACCAAATTGCAAAGATTCCAATAGTTGAAGGACTAGTTTGCAAATAGACAATAGAATGTCATGATGATGGGTTTAATCACATTAAATGCCATCTTATCCTTGACTTACTTGGCTGAATTTATGAGTGCAAAACAAGTTAAGAAAGTAGATAATTCAATGTATTAGAAGAATGAAGAAACTTGTAGACAAATCTAGGTTAAGTAGAAACCTTTAGAAAATTCTATAATTATCTTGACAATTCCAACTAAAATGGGCAGCCATAATTTACATGGGCTTTCGAAATGGGCTTGAACATTTGGGCTTGATTTCATTTTCTTGTTTGTTGTGGGGCCCACTTGAAGATTTAAGCCTTTAAACCTAAGATAAGAAACTTAAATGGGCTTTATGGACTCAACTATGAACTAGAAAAGTTTGGGCTTCTAAGCCACGACCATTTAAGGTTAGAAACAAGGATTCTAGCCCAATCCACTTGAAAAAACGAAAAAAACTAATTTAGGGACAAAAGGGTAATTTACTGAAAAGTTCAAGGACTTAACCGTAAATTTCGAAATTTTCTATTTAACCCTGAAAAACCTTCTAGACTTAAAAATATGATTCATCCCATTGAATCATCTCAAAATCCTAAGATAAACCCTCTATCCACTCTTAGAAACTCTAATTTCCCTTCCGTCATCTACCCGATTACGTGTTAAGTCTGAAAAACGTAAATTATTTTATTTTTTCTGAAAAAATTCTATCAATACAGAATCGTAGAAAATAAAATACTGAACTTAAGTCTTTCGTTCACGAATTAAAATTTGGTTTTCTGAAGCGAAACTTTTCTTGTCACAAAAAACACGAAAACGAAAGCGGCCAAATCAGATTTTCAACCAAAAACTTCCCCGTAACCTTATGAAAATAAGTATAACAAGGAAATGACCTTGGTTTATCCAAAATCATTTTCTAAGTCTCGGATAAAAATATATATTTATATATTTATTACCGATATTACAAAGCAAATGAAAATCGGGGTGTTACATTACTACCCCTCTTAGAAAAAAAAATCCGTCCTCGGAATTTCTTAACTCAACACTAGACATCATCTTGTAATCTTATCTTAATCTAAAGCTTCAACAATATATTTCTCATCGCTGTTTTTCCCTAGGTGACAGCGGTAACTTCATAACAAAATTCATTCTTATATCGTTCTATTTATCCTCAAAACAATCCATCACTACATTATATTCATTGTCCTTAACGTTTCACCTTGATCTATCATCCTTAAAGGACATAATTAAAACTTAATCATTTCATTCTTATTACTACTGATCCACTAGAGAACTTTATTTGAACATCTAACTCCCGCAATTAACACCACAATCAATTCCAACATTTAACTTCTACAATTAACCGCAATTAACACCACAATCAATTTCAACATCTAACTTCTATAATTAACACCTAAATCGAACTACCCTAACTTCCTACTTCATGTATCCAATCACGGTCTTAGTTCCTTAAAATGTATTTCACTATTCTAGATTATATCAAAATCACACCTTTCAAGTCTCCAAATAAACATCTCAACATTACGTAAGATAAAATCAAAAGAACAATACCTGTTAGGATTATCTAACTTAACAAATTTGAATTTCTCTAGTAACCTCAATTTACATCGAAAATCATCTTTTCTGCTCATATTCAACTTAGGTGAAAGCTCATATTCAACTTAGGTGAAATTACTATATACACTTTCGTTTACTCTTCCCAAGCTCATACAATCCATCTTAACTACGATCATTAATCATTGCCCTAGATTCCATAATGATACTATGCCTCGATCAACATTTGATTTATAGTAATTGTCTTACTCACTAATATTGATCTTAATCTTACCAGTCATATCTATATCTCAAAACTCCCATCACTTCCTATTTATCCTACTATAGGGAAACAATACTTAGGTACTATACCTAGATTATATGTTGCTCAATAAAGTCTTCATTGCAATCCACAACCATTAGAGCTTAAGGTGAAATCCCAACTCACCATTTAAACAAGAACAACATATCATTATAACCATTATCTCAAAAATAAAAGGCTACAAAGCTTCAACCAAATGAATCCTATACTAGATAAGCTCCAAACTAATTCGTTATCTCTTTATTATTTTCAAGGACTACCCATACTATCCAAATTTATCAAGCACTTAATATAAAGTTCCCTTAATACCAATTATCCCACAACAATCTATACTTTCACTGTACTTGATTTTAAACAAGCATGAAAACCATAACTGACTAACTAAAAAAAAACTTGCGGATTTCCGTTACCACCTTCCTACTTTCCCACCAAGAGCACGATTTCCACTTCCGTAAGTTCATCGACAAGTGTTTACAATAAATGTCATATTCTTAACAACTATATGACACTGATGTCAAACACATACCTTATATGAAATCTGCAGAATGAGAAGGTTCAACTCCCCTCACTGTAAACACTCTCCCAGTGACCCACTGTCCGCAATCTCTAGCTATATGACCAGGTTTTCCACAGTGGAAACAACTAGGTTTCTCCTTGCAATTTCTAACATGATGAGGTCCTCCGCATCTAAAGCAAGCTAAGCTCTTCTGTGGCTGATGACCTGCTCCTAGATCTCTTCTCCTTGCTTCACCTCCATAACTTCCAGCTCCTTTATCGCCAGCCTACCGTCACGCCTATTTCTCTGTCTACACTTACGAGCATAATGACCTAGTTTACCACAATGGAAACAACTAGGTTTTTCCGTGCAATCTCTAAAATGATGCGATCCTCTGCATCCGAAGCAAACATAGACTTGTTGTTGTTGATCCGATCTAACCACTAGTGTTGGTGCAGCGGTATTCTCTGGTTTTATTTATGGTCCACATCTCAATTTAGAACCACTCTATACACTCCTTGGAGTACCTGATCGATTAGGGACTAGACTTATTGGTTGTTTCATCTCGGCATCTTGCCTCTCGGTCTATCTTTGTCTATATAGCACCGCAACTATCAACCAACTCCTAAAAACACCTAATATCTAAATACACTACTGACTCTTCGCAGCTCATGTCGCAATCCTTCTTCAAACCTTCTACACCGCCAATCCTCATCCGGGAATCTCGATAGAATTCTGAAAACTTAATCGAGCCTCAAAGCGTGATACATAATCGCCTACGATCATGTTTCCTTGTCGGAGACTAGTAAACTTCTCTCTCCTTCGCACGCTTGGACTACATTCGGAAAATACTTCTCGAAGAAGCATTCAAGAAAACAAGCGCCAGATAATCCTACCCTCTAACTCCAGTATTCTTATCTTACCTCTCCACCAAAACTCTGCTTCTCTTTGTTTATTTGTAGCATCTTCGTATTCTGCTGTGTTTGTAGTAACAAGGTAGCAGATATCTTTTCCATGATATTGGGAGTCACAGATGACTCTCCTCCATTTCCGAGGGATTAACCTCACCGTTGTCAGCTCCAATGGATCCCTCAGGAGATCCGTCACCACTAATAATCGGACTTCTTCTTTCATGAGCCATGATTCTGTAACAGAAATCATCCTCTCTCATAAATATGACATATAATACTACCTAGACAGGTATATAAATACCATATGCCATACTAATTCTAATTATCGCATCGGGTTCGGACACACTACCCAACTTCTAAGCATAGTTAAAATCCGAGGTGGACTCAACTAGACACGGCCAGTAACAACTTCCTAGACCTCACAGTCCGATTAGAATCGAACTGCTCTGATACCACCAAATGAGACACCCCATTGTGCCCCATTGTATTATTACATTAAATCCTTAATTAGTTATTTACTTAATCGTGTTCTTACTGTTGAAAATACGTAAAAGTTAAAACTTAATTAATAATTATATAACTTCTACAAATATACAACACACCAACTATTTTACATAAATACACACCTAAGTATCCTTTATCTTACACAACATTCTTATAACTAACGGAAACAAAACATCTTATGTGACTCACTGGCCTTAAACTAACTACACAACATTATTAGGATCGGTGAGGTTGTTCTTCAAAGATCAACTTCATACGGAACATCGTTCAACTCTTCAACTATCTCCGTCTCGTATGGGGTTCCATCCATCTCCTCCGTAACATAGTCGTCCATATGGTCTTCTAACGAAACAAAGTAGATATACACCAAAATACAGAAATAGGGAGATAAGAAACAGTTATATCATCATAAGTGGAAAAGATTCATAGCATATAATACAATAATAGTCACAGACACGCATCATTCAAAATCAACAATCATCCTCAATTCACTATATATCATCCTCTACCCTTCAACTCATGCAACTAGACCTTTATGCTGATGTGGCCACTACTACTCCTGTCACACATCCCTCGTTAGGGATGCCAGTCAGTCGCCCAAGTGACACGTTCCCCACGCCGGTGCACATTCTTATCCATGGTAAGAATGCTCATGCAAAGCAATGACACTATAGCTGCACTGTATCGTCGGTGCACACCCTGATTCTCTCTCTCACTCTGTCAAGGGTGCTCATGCAAAGCAATGACACTATAGTCGCACAACCTAAATTCTAATTTGGAACGGTCCACGAGAACTTCGGACCTCGTGTATCTCAAATACACTGTTATGAACACCAATGCAACATATGATTCTCACTGACTTTTATCAATAACAACCTAGTACCTCAAGCTTTTCCTCATAACCTCCACTTACATACTATATCACATTACTTCTATACCATAATAGCGAGGCACTTCTAATTCATATTCAAAACTCTCACCCAAACAAAATACTTCCGAGCAATATTTATCTTTCCTTAAAATCATCTAAGCATAGAATTAAACCCAGGCGATCATGCATACACATTAAACAACAGAATATTCAAACATCTCCATATCATATAAAGCAATTTATCACAACCAACTCATAATAGTTCAACCAAATAAATAACAAAGTCAGATTCTGTCACGTCCTGGCCGTGATAGCCATCACGGCCGTGACAGACAACAAAGACAAGAATCCTACAACACGGAACTTTATCACGGCCTGGTCATGACAACCATCACGCCAGTGACAGACGAAGCAACCATCCTCAATATCATAATTATTCAAACACCGAAACAATACGTCACATGCAGATGGAATACCTCAACCAGTATCACAAACAGGTCAAAAGTAAATAATTCAAACATCCTCAAATATGAATAATCAACCTAAGGCGATAAACCTACAATTCCCAAATCGTCATTGGTTTTACGGAAAAAGATTTCAATACGATTTTGGTATTGTCGATTACTCGACCACTAGTAGGGTTTAGGTCGCCCTACACCATTATTATAAATTATATACTACTTATCGATTCCGACGATGGAATGGTTCTTTCTCCCACCTGAGTTTGCACCGAAAACACGTACACAACGATCCTCGTTATCCCGCCACGAGTTAACACAATCACCTTCAACCAAACAACATAATTATAATTAATCAACTAACACCCATCTATGACACTTTAGGGCTAGGTTCGGCCAAGACTTAGAATTAGGTTTAGGATTATCTTCTTAATGTCATCTTTTGGATCCTAATTACTAGAGTCTTAATTAACATAGATTACTTATTACATGACTAAAATTTGAAACAAAATCCTCTAACCTTTAGGGTTAGGGTTTCGGCCAAGGGCTGACTTTTAGGGTTCAAAATCCTTAAAATTCCTAATCATGATTAGGTCATAGATTAATGATCCTTGATTAACCTAAATCATGGATTAGTGACTAAATAACTAAAGTTGAAACTCAAAACTTTCTAACTCTTTTATACATAGATTCGGCCTCAACATAATCTTAGGGTTAGGGTTCTTAGTTTAATAAACCAACTTGGATTTATTAATCATACATACTAATAGCTTGATTAACAAGATCATTAATGAAAACCATGAACAAAAACTCTACCAAACCTACTTTGATAGATTCGGCCAAGGCTAGGTTTTCAAGAAAGAAATTTTTGATTGCTT
Organism: Sophora flavescens; assembly: GCA_030762895.1. NCBI lineage: Eukaryota > Viridiplantae > Streptophyta > Magnoliopsida > Fabales > Fabaceae > Sophora > Sophora flavescens. The sequence continues at coordinate 15,368 of JAUPTC010000747.1, read as the reverse complement.
CATGCTCTTGGATTTAGATAGTAGACATGATATCTAGAAGATAGAAAGTAGTTTCATCATCATTAGATTTTCCTAGGATTTATTATGATTTTTCAAAGTTCTAGGGTTTGAAACTTGAAAATGATGAACCACCATGATATAAGTCTTGAATCAAGAAACTATCTAAAGAACATAGACATGATTTAAGACAAAGATTAGGATTTACCTCTTGAGAATCAATGATGAAGACAATCCAAGAACTTGCTTTGAGAAACTTAGAACTAAGAACTTAGAACTTTAGAGTTTTAGAAGACAAGTAGCCAAAGAACTAAATGCAAAATGAGAGAAAGGTATTTATAGTAGAAGTGGCGACATTTCAAGAAGGATCTAGATAAGATGAGTTGTCATGTTAAAAGGATTAAAGTGCGATTAAGTTCCAAGGACCAAATTGCAAAGATTCCAATAGTTGAAGGACTAGTTTGCAAATAGACAATAGAATGTCATGATGATGGGTTTAATCACATTAAATGCCATCTTATCCTTGACTTACTTGGCTGAATTTATGAGTGCAAAACAAGTTAAGAAAGTAGATAATTCAATGTATTAGAAGAATGAAGAAACTTGTAGACAAATCTAGGTTAAGTAGAAACCTTTAGAAAATTCTATAATTATCTTGACAATTCCAACTAAAATGGGCAGCCATAATTTACATGGGCTTTCGAAATGGGCTTGAACATTTGGGCTTGATTTCATTTTCTTGTTTGTTGTGGGGCCCACTTGAAGATTTAAGCCTTTAAACCTAAGATAAGAAACTTAAATGGGCTTTATGGACTCAACTATGAACTAGAAAAGTTTGGGCTTCTAAGCCACGACCATTTAAGGTTAGAAACAAGGATTCTAGCCCAATCCACTTGAAAAAACGAAAAAAACTAATTTAGGGACAAAAGGGTAATTTACAGAAAGTTCAAGGACTTAACCGTAAATTTCGAAATTTTCTATTTAACCCTGAAAAACCTTCTAGACTTAAAAATATGATTCATCCCATTGAATCATCTCAAAATCCTAAGATAAACCCTCTATCCACTCTTAGAAACTCTAATTTCCCTTCCGTCATCTACCCGATTACGTGTTCCGTCTGAAAAACGTAAATTATTTTATTTTTTTCTGAAAAAATTCTATCAATACAGAATCGTAGAAAATAAAATACTAAACTTAAGTCTTTCGTTCACGAATTAAAATTTGGTTTTCTGAGCAGTAAACTTTTACTGTCAGCGAAAACACAGAAAACGGCAAACCGGCTTCCGTCTGAATTTTCAACCAAAAACTTCCCCGTAACCTTATGAAAATAAGTATAACAAGGAAATGACCTTGGTTTATCCAAAATCATTTTCTAAGTCTCGGATAAAAATATATATTTATATATTTATTACCGATATTACAAAGCAGCGAAAATCGGGGTGTTACATTACTACCCCTCTTAGAAAAAAAATTCCGTCCTCGGAATTTCTTAACTCAACACTAGACATCATCTTGTAATCTTATCTTAATCTAAAGCTTCAACAATATATTTCTCATCGCTGTTTTTCCCCTAGGTGACAGCGGTAACTTCATAACAAAATTCATTCTTATATCGTTCTATTTATCCTCAAAACAATCCATCACTACATTATATTCATTGTCCTTAACGTTTCACCTTGATCTATCATCCTTAAAGGACATAATTAAAACTTAATCATTTCATTCTTATTACTACTGATCCACTAGAGAACTTTATTTGAACATCTAACTCCCGCAATTAACACCACAATCAATTCCAACATTTAACTTCTACAATTAACCGCAATTAACACCACAATCAATTTCAACATCTAACTTCTATAATTAACACCTAAATCGAACTACCCTAACTTCCTACTTCATGTATCCAATCACAGTCTTAGTTCCTTAAAATGTATTTCACTATTCTAGATTATATCAAAATCACACCTTTCAAGTCTCCAAATAAACATCTCAACATTACGTAAGATAAAATCAAAAGAACAATACCTGTTAGGATTATCTAACTTAACAAATTTGAATTTCTCTAGTAACCTCAATTTACATCGAAAATCATCTTTTCTCGCTCATATTCAACTTAGGTGAAAGCTCATATTCAACTTAGGTGAAATTACTATATACACTTTCGTTTACTCTTCCCAAGCTCATACAATCCATCTTAACTACGATCATTAATCATTGCCCTAGATTCCATAATGATACTATGCCTCGATCAACATTTGATTTATAGTAATTGTCTTACTCACTAATATTGATCTTAATCTTACCAGTCATATCTATATCTCAAAACTCCCATCACTTCCTATTTATCCTACTATAGGGAAACAATACTTAGGTACTATACCTAGATTATATGTTGCTCAATAAAGTCTTCATTGCAATCCACAACCATTAGAGCTTAAGGTGAAATCCCAACTCACCATTTAAACAAGAACAACATATCATTATAACCATTATCTCAAAAATAAAAGGCTACAAAGCTTCAACCAAATGAATCCTATACTAGATAAGCTCCAAACTAATTCGTTATCTCTTTATTATTTTCAAGGACTACCCATACTATCCAAATTTATCAAGCACTTAATATAAAGTTCCCTTAATACCAATTATCCCACAACAATCTATACTTTCACTGTACTTGATTTTAAACAAGCATGAAAACCATAACTGACTAACTAAAAAAAAACTTGCGGATTTCCGTTACCACCTTCCTACTTTCCCACCAAGAGCACGATTTCCACTTCCATAAGTTCATCAACAAGTGTTTACAATAAATGTCATATTCTTAACAACTATATGACACTGATGTCAAACACATACCTTATATGAAATCTGCAGAATGAGAAGGTTCAACTCCCCTCACTGTAAACACTCTCCCAGTGACCCACTGTCCGCAATCTCTAGCTATATGACCAGGTTTTCCACAGTGGAAACAACTAGGTTTCTCCTTGCAATTTCTAACATGATGAGGTCCTCCGCATCTAAAGCAAGCTAAGCTCTTCTGTGGCTGATGACCTGCTCCTAGATCTCTTCTCCTTGCTTCACCTCCATAACTTCCAGCTCCTTTATCGCCAGCCTACCGTCACGCCTATTTCTCTGTCTTCACACTTACGAGCATAATGACCTAGTTTACCACAATGGAAACAACTAGGTTTTTCCGTGCAATCTCTAAAATGATGCGATCCTTCTGCATCCGAAGCAAACATAGACTTGTTGTTGTTGATCCGATCTAACCACTAGTGTTGGTGCGGTATGCTGCCTTTGGTTTAATATATGGTCCCCATCTCCTTGAGAACCACTCTCTACCCTCCTTGGAGAACTCGATCGATTAGGGCCTCGACTTCTTGGTTGTTTCATCTCGATCATCTTGCCTCCGGTCTATGCTGTCTATAGCTCTCGCAACTATCAACCAACTCCTAAAAACATCAATATCTAAATACACTACAGCTCTTCGCAGCTCATGTCGCAATCCTTCTTCAAACCTTCTACACCGCCAATCCTCATCTCGGGAATCTACGATAGAATTCTGAAAACTTAATCGGAGCCTCAAAGCGTGATACATAATCGCCTACAGTCATGTTTCCTTGTCTTGAGACTAGTAAACTTCCTCTCCTTCGCACGCGGACTACATTCGGAAAATACTTCTCGAAGAAGCATTCAGAAGAACAAGTTGCCATTCCGATAATCCTACCCTCTAACTCCGGTATTCTTATCTTACCTCTCCACCAAAACTCGCTTCTCTTTGTTTATTTGTAGCATCTTCGTATTCTCTTGTGTTTGTAGTAACAAGGTAGCAGATATCTTTTCCATGATATTGGGAGTCACAGATGACTCTCCTCCATTTCGTGAGGATTAACCTCACCGTTGTCGGCTCAATGGATCCCTCAGGAGATCCGTCACCACTAATAATCGGACTTCTTCTTTCATGAGCCATGATTCTGTAACAGAAATCATCCTCTCTCATAAATATGACATATAATACTACCTAGACAGGTATATAAATACCATATGCCATACTAATGCTAATTATCGCATCGGGTTCGGACACACTACCCAACTTCTAAGCATAGTTAAAATCCGAGGTGGACTCAACTAGACACGGCCAAGAATAACTTCCTAGACCTCACAATCCGATTAGAATCGAATCGCTCGATACCACCAAATGAGACACCCCGCTGTGCCCCATTGTATTATTACATTAAATCCTTAATTAGTTATTTACTTAATCGTGTTCTTATTTGTTGAAAATACGTAAAAGTTAAAACTTAATTAATAATTATATAACTTCTACAAATATACAACACACCAACTATTTTACATAAATACACACCTAAGTATCCTTTATCTTACACAACATTCTTATAACTAACTAAAACAAAACATCTTATGTGACTCACTGGCCTTAAACTAACTACACAACATTATTAGGATCGGTAGGTTGTTCTTCAAAGATCAACTTCATACGGAACATCGTTCAACTCTTCAACTATCTCCGTCTCGTATGGGGTTCCATCCATCTCCTCCGTAACATAGTCGTCCATATGGTCTTCTAACGAAACAAAGTAGATATACACCAAAAATACGGAAATAGGGAGATAAGAAACAGTTATATCATCATAAGTGGAAAAGATTCATAGCATATAATACAATAATAGTCACAGACACGCATCATTCAAAATCAACAATCATCCTCAATTCACTATATATCATCCTCTACCCTTCAACTCATGCAACTAGACCTTTATCTTGATGTGGCCACTACTACTCTGTCACACATCCCTCGTTAGGGATGCCGCCGGTCGCCCAAGTGACACGTTCCCCACGTCGGTGCACATTCTTATCCATGGTAAGAATGCTCATGCAAAGCAATGACACTATAGCCGCACCGTATCGCTTGGTGCACACCCTGATTCTCTCTCTCACTCTGTCAAGGGTGCTCATGCAAAGCAATGACACTATAGTCGCACAACCTAAATTCTAATTTGGAACGGTCCACGAGAACTTCGGACCTCGTGTATCTCAAATACACGGTTATGAACACCAATGCAACATATGATTCTCACTGACTTTTATCAATAACAACCTAGTACCTCAAGCTTTTCCTCATAACCTCCACTTACATACTATATCACATTACTTCTATACCATAATAGCGAGGCACTTCTAATTCATATTCAAAACTCTCACCCAAACAAAATACTTCCGAGCAATATTTATCTTTCCTTAAAATCATCTAAGCATAGAATTAAACCCAGGCAGATCATGCATACACATTAAACAACAGAATATTCAAACATCTCCATATCATATAAAGCAATTTATCACAACCAACTCATAATAGTTCAACCAAATAAATAACAAAGTCGATTCTCCACGCCCTGGCCGTGATAGCCATCACGCCGTGATGCATACAACAAAGACAAGAATCCTACAACACGTAACCCGTCACGACCTGGTCATGACAACCATCACGGCCGTGACAGATAAAGAAACATCCTCAATATCATAATTATTCAAACACCGAAACAATACGTCACATGCAGATGGAATACCTCAACCAACAGATCACAAACAATCAAAAGTAAATAATTCAAACATCCTCAAATATGAATAATCAACCTAAGGCGATAAACCTACAATTCCCAAATCGTCATTGGTTTTACTGAAAAAGATTTCAATACGATTTTGGTATTGTCGATTACTCGACCACTAGTAGGGTTTAGGTCGCCCTACACCATTATTATAAATTATATACTACTTATCGATTCCGACGATGGAATGGTTCTTTCTCCCACCTGAGTTTGCACCGAAAACACGTACACAACGATCCTCGTTATCCCGCCACGAGTTAACACAATCACCTTCAACCAAACAACATAATTATAATTAATCAACTAACACCCATCTATGACACTTTAGGGCTAGGTTCGGCCAAGACTTAGAATTAGGTTTAGGATTATCTTCTTAATGTCATCTTTTGGATCCTAATTACTAGAGTCTTAATTAACATAGATTACTTATTACATGACTAAAATTTGAAACAAAATCCTCTAACCTTTAGGGTTAGGGTTTCGGCCAAGGACTGACTTTTAGGGTTCAAAATCCTTAAAATTCCTAATCATGATTAGGTCATAGATTAATGATCCTTGATTAACCTAAATCATGGATTAGTGACTAAATAACTAAAGTTGAAACTCAAAACTTTCTAACTCTTTTATACATAGATTCGGCCTCAACATAATCTTAGGGTTAGGGTTCTTAGTTTAATAAACCAACTTGGATTTATTAATCATACATACTAATAGCTTGATTAACAAGATCATTAATGAAAACCATGAACAAAAACTCTACCAAACCTACTTTGATAGATTCGCCAAGGCTAGGTTTTCAAGAAAGAAATTTTTGATTGCTTCATGCTCTTGGATTTAGATAGTAGACATGATATCTAGAAGATAGAAAGTAGTTTCATCATCATTAGATTTTCCTAGGATTTATTATGATTTTTCAAAGTTCTAGGGTTTGAAACTTGAAAATGATGAACCACCATGATATAAGTCTTGAATCAAGAAACTATCTAAAGAACATAGACATGATTTAAGACAAAGATTAGGATTTACCTCTTGAGAATCAATGATGAAGACAATCCAAGAACTTGCTTTGAGAAACTTAGAACTAAGAACTTAGAACTTTAGAGTTTTAGAAGACAAGTAGCCAAAGAACTAAATGCAAAATGAGAGAAGCGTATTTATAGTAGAAGTGGCGACATTTCAAGAAGGATCTAGATGAAGATGAGTTGTCATGTTAAAAGGATTAAAGTGCAATTAAGTTCCAAGGACCAAATTGCAAAGATTCCAATAGTTGAAGGACTAGTTTGCAAATAGACAATAGAATGTCACGATGATGGGTTTAATCACATTAAATGCCATCTTATCTTTGACTTACTTGGCTGAGTTTTATGAGTGCAAGACAAGTTAAGAAAGTAAGATAATTCAATGTATTAGAAGAATCAAGAAACTTGTAGACAAATCTAGGTTAAGTAGAAACCTTTAGAAAATTCTATAATCAACTTGACAATTCCAACTAAAATGGGCAGCCATAATTTACATGGGCTTTCGAAATGGGCTTGAAACATTTGGGCTTGATTTCATTTTCTTGTTTGTTGTGGGGCCCACTTTGAAGATTTAGGCCTTTAAACATAAGATAAGAAAACTTGAATGGGCTTTATGGACTCAACTATGAACTAGAAAAGTTTGGGCTTCTAAGCCACGACCATTTAAGGATTAGAAACAAGGATTCTAGCCCAATCCACTTGAAAAACTAAAAAAACTAATTTAGGGACAAAAGGGTAATTTACGAAAGTTCAAGGACTTAACCGTAAATTTCAAAATTTTCTATTTAACCCTGAAAAACCTTCTAGACTTAAAAATATGATTCATCCCATTGAATCATCTCAAAATCCTAAGATAAACCCTCTATCCACTCTTAGAAACTCTAATTTCCTTGCGTCATCTACCCGATTACGTGTTCCGCCTAAAAAACGTAAATTATTTTATTTTTTTCTGAAAAATTCTATCAATACAGAATCATAGAAAATAAAATACTAAACTTAAGTCTTTCGTTCACGAATTAAAATTTGGTTTTCTGAGCAAGAACTTTTACCGTCAAATAAAACACGTAAAACGAAACCGGCTTCCGTCTCAATTTTCAACCAAAACTTCCCGTAACCTTATGAAAATAAGTATAACAAGGAAATGACCTTGGTTTATCAAAAATCATTTTCTAAGTCTCGGATAAAAATATATATTTATATATTTATTACCGACATTACAAAGCAGCGAAAATCGGGGTGTTACAGAAAACATGATGTAAAATCACACTATCAGAGATAGAAATGTGTTATAGAAGAATGAATATGATATGAATCTTAAATAATAAATGGACATGAGTATGTTCTGATAGTTGCTATAATTGCTCAGATAAATCTTGAGTAAGATTGCTCTGATAATAATTTCAAAGTAAAACAAGTCAAACTTATGTGTGACTAAGAAAATTTCAACCTGTATGTTATATGCTATTTTTTTTGTTGATATTTTCTGAGGTTCATTAAATCATCTCAATGTTTGTCATCATCATTAAATCACCTGTATGTTATATGCTATAATTGCTCAGATAAATCTTATATGCATTTCCCTAAGTTTTGATGAGAACTAAACATTGGTTAATGATTTAATTAACCTTCATATTGGTTGTTAACCTATCCATCTAGTGTGCAGATTAAAACTGTAAGAATCATACGTCCAATAAAGTGATAAAAGCACACGTCCAATAAAGTGATAGAAGCGCATGTCCAACACAAGTGATAGAAGCTCACGTCCAACACAAGTGATAGAAGCTCACATTCGATACAAGTGATATAAGCTTACGTCCAATAAAGTGATAAAAGCGCACGTCCAATAAAGTAATGTGGCGCTCGTCAATAAAGTAATGAAACGCTCGTCTAATAAAGTAATGTAGCGCTGTCCACCAAGTGATAGAAGTGCTTATCCACTAAGGTAACAAAAGCCGTCGTCCACACAAGTCTTTGGACTTGTTAAAGCCCTTAATGAGTAGCACCGTCCAATGTCATGGCATATGGGGCTCGTCTACTAGGATTACGTTCTTGGGACTTGCTAAAACCTTAATGAGTGTATCCGTCCAATGGCATGGCATATGGAGCTCGCCTCTACTAGCCCGTCCGAATATAAAATCTTAAATGGCTAGATGGACGCGTAATATTTTCAAGATGGACGCGCCTATTTTATGAACGCGAATTCTATAATAATTATCGTAATCTTATTTCAAGAACCATAATCAAGAAAACCGATTCTGTTTATCAGAACCAAAGACCAGTTAAAGAATGCTTCCAACATGCTTTATTCCCTAGTACCTCTAGTCCTTACTCGAAAAGGGAATTGTACTCAGCAAAGTAAAAAAAGCTCTCTGCACAACTCTGATTTGACTGTATCACGATGCATAAAGCCATGATCCTTCATGTTAGAGTACAACCAACGTTCCTATTGCATTAATGGCTGCCCCGAATGACTCTATTACATTTAATGAAGTTCCGCTTAAAGCGAACATCTGAGGGAATGTCTCTAACGGATCATTAATGCTTGAAGACTATAAAATACAAAAGCCATTAAAGATGAAGGAGACATTACAAGAGAATACAAATAGCATTAAAGAGCCATTACTCTGCGCATTAATATCTTCATTCTTTCATTCTGTATTCTTCAATCATTTGAAGTTATTATGCAGACTTTCCTAAGCTTTACATTTAAACCACTCTCTGAGTGTTAGAGAAAGATCTGTTTATCTGAAGTTATATTTATTACAAACCAAATCTCTCAAACAAACCTGAGTGAGCCTGAAGAGGCTAAGTGTGCAAAGAATACTTGTCTTGAGCCTGAAGAGGCTAGGTGTGCAAAGAATACTTGTCTTGGAGCCTGAAGAGGCTAGGTGTGCAAACAATACTTGAGTCTGTATCCTGATCAGTTATAGTGGATAAATCTTGGGGCTGCCAAGGACTGGACGTAGCTCTTTGCTTTGAATAGTGAAGCAGGATAAATAACTGTGTCAATCTTTCTTCCCTTAAACTCTTTAGTTTTCTTATACGTCTGTCAACTAGTGTGTTTGCCAAAGTCACTGTTATAATTTCATCACACAGGTCACCCGTCTATCCTGTATCTTTCCACTCGTCTGAACTAAGCTTCTGTTTGCGAAAAGATTTCAAATTTGTTTAAATTCTGATAAACACAATTCAACCCCCATTTCTCGTGTTTATAGTTGTATGTTTCAATTACATATTCACCGTTGGAACAACAACTGTTAGTTGGATGTCGCAGGTACAGAAGATTGTTGCTTTATCCACTACAAAAGCTGAGTATGTAGCTGTAACAGAAGCCGGTAAAGAATTGGTATGGCTTCAAGGATTGTTGACAGAGCTGGGATTCATCCAGGAGAAAAGTGTTTTGCACAGTGATAGTCAGAGTGTGATACATCTGGCACAGAATTCAGCATTTCATTCCAGAACAAAGCACATTGATCTTTGTTTTCACTTCATCAGGTCTCTACTTGAGGATAAGGTGGTAACACTGAAGAAGATCCAAGGAAGTAAGAATCCAGCAGATATGTTAACAAAGGTGGTGACCATTGACAAGCTGAAATTGTGTTCAACTTCAGTTGGCCTGCTAGAATAACAAACCAAAGAAGGCTGCTGAGGTGTGAAGACAGATTGAAATCATTCTTCAAGTGGGAGATTGTTGGTAAAACTCCACGTATAATAGGTTGGCTATTGTTGTACAACCCATTACAAGTTTTTTCGAGAGAAAATAGGAGAGGCTTTTGTTGAGAGAAAATAGAGAAAAAACTTGTAATGGGTTGTACAACAATAGCCAACCAATTATACGTTGAGTTTTACCAACATTTAGAACTAGTATAGATAGCTTAAGAGGAGGACTAGTAATGTCTTCAAACCCATACTCCTTGGTTAGGCTCCAATTTGCTTTAATGTATGACTGAAGACCACCTCCCATTGCAGCGAGACTAAATTTTTGATTTTTGGCAATCAAGGGGGTGTTAGTAGCATCTGAAGGGTCCTTCTTAATAGCTTGAATGGATACAAGTGAGTCACTTTCCACAGTGATTTATCTATAACCTTCTTGCCAAGCCCTGAGCATGCCTAAGTATATGCCCCAAAGCTCAGCTATGCGTGCTGAACAAACTCCAATATGGTAAGTGATGTTAGAAATTTTTGGGTCACACTTATAATGTTTAAATGTGTTAGGGCCATTATTTTTAATTAGTCAAATTAAAGTGATCTAATTTAAGTAAGGTTTATGGCTAAGGACATAATTGTTATGAAATTATTGTGTAGATATCATAAGGTCTTATTTCTATTTTTATGATGGGCAAAATTAGAAATAAGAAATGTATGGATAGTCATGACTCTTCATGAAAGAGTTTGAATCCGAAGGGACATCACTCTTCGTGAAAGGGCATGCAATTCCTATAAATAAAGGGTTATGGTCCCCAATTGTAGACATAATCAAAAAGGAAAAGAATTTCAATTCTCTTCATCCCATTAGAGGAGGAATTAAGGCTAAGGAGAATCTACAATTGGAAGATCACTACTCTATCAAGAACATCATCATTTCCATCAAGACTTCATGGATCCTCCTGCACGCTTCCGCATTCATTAGTCATCTTGAATTGCCATGGGATTATAGATAAAATTTTCTTTTGTATTTGTGCTTGAAGATGAACATGTTTCTTGTTGATATTGATTTTGTCTACATGATGTTTAAGGAATTAGAAACATGTCTAGGCATAAATAATTATGAATTCAACAAGTGGTATCAGAGCCACCCATGATCAATTCATGTATGATTCAAGGAATTCTAAGGTTTAGTTTGATTCATGGAATTTTAAAGTTTTTTTTTCCTGAAGTATTTATTTGTGATCTTCCATGAAGAAAAACTTCATGATTCTGGTATTTCAATGTGTCAACAAAGATGCATGATTATTAAATATTGAATTCATGTCTTATCCATACTAATTTTTTATGAATTCATGGATTGTTTTTTATTTATGATATCAAATCATAAATGTTGGTTTAAAGTATCATGTTATTGTCATAGATTTGGTTCTGTGAGTTTTAGTTTCAATTGGTATTTTAAATGATTATGAAATTCGGTGTTAATTTTCTTTATGAGAGCATTGATCATCATGAACTTTTGGTTTTGCATTCAAATAATTGAGTTATTGTCTATGGACTGGTAAATTCGGTGGGGGTAATGGCTGCTTGCCTGTTTTTGGGATACCATTTGGGAATCGGGTTCGATTCTCGTTCAGGGAATTTGAAATTATGAAACGTTGCCATGTTATGTTTAATTACATTTAAGTGCCAGTTTCTAAACAAAGCGTCGCGTGGCTTGGTGGTTTCAACGAGCGTCTTTATTCGAAATGTTCCGTGTTCGAATCTTCCTCCTGCACTTTTTGAGTTATACTTTATATCTTCTTTTCTGGAAAATAAGGCAAAAGGAGCAAAAGGAAGGCAGCAGGATTCGAACCTGGGAAAATGGAGTGAAAACCATGTTCGCTGACCACCAGGCCCACCACCTTGATATTGCAGTTTTATCTCCAAACAATATCCTTAAAGACTGTTTGAACGATGCACATGTGCACGCAATAAAGGGAGAATCAAATTCTCTCAGTAGCACAGTGGTTTTAACGGGTGTGACCCTTTGGATGGTACGGGTTCGAGTCTCAGGGAAAATTTTTGAAGCAATTAGTATTTTATTTTTATTTTATTTTTTATAAAAAAAAACGAAAAATGAATAAAATGATCAGTTTGGCGTAGGCGGGAATCAAACCCAGAACATACTGGTTTGTAGGCAAAGGGCCAACCACTAGGCTACAGTTTAACTTCTGACAATTGGTGTTCAAACAATCTTGTTAAAGGAGATCTTAATGAATTCAAATTTTTTGCTCATAATTTTGAATTGTATAATTGTTTAACATTTTAAGTGAGCCAATTGAAACATGAAGTCGCCAAAGTGACCTCTCTGTGCAGATTGCTCATGAGAAATGTTAAATGTTAGTGTATACGTGTACCCATGCGAGTATTAATCGGCCCAAAGGAAGGTTAATATTTGGCCGGATTACGTAGACACCTGTGATGGTAAACATGTGATAATTATAATTTTGTACATGTGAATGATAAATCAATCCAAAGAGGGGTTTATTATTTGACATGCATTATTATCAATGTTTGATCATTACAACAAGAGTACCACTAGCAATTAATATTACTGTCCAAAGACTTGACATTAATGTTGCACTAGGTATCTTGAGATGAATTATACAATTATTTGAATTTGTTGACGATTGAATTTTAAATTATGATGTGAGTATATTTATGTTGTTTGTTTTGTTCTCTTTCCAGCTAATATTGCTACCAGATTCGCTAACATGAATTCGGTTCCGGTCCTTAATGGTACCAACTTTAAGGACTGGAAAGAGAACATTTTAATTGTTCTGGCTGCATGGATCTTGACCTTGCACTAAGGATGGAGCAACCCTCTTCTCTTACGGACTCCAGTACCTCAAGAGAGGAAAACTTATGAGAAGTGGGAACGCTCCAATCGTATGAGTCTCATGATCATTAAGCGCGGCATTCCCGAGGCATTTAGGGTGCTATATCCTGAAAAGATAACAAGTGCCATAGAATTCCTTGCAAAATTGAGAAACGCTTTGCCAAAAGTGATAAGGCGAAAACAAGCACACTCCTTCAAAGCTTGATTTCTATGAAGTATAAGGGCAAAGGAAATGTAAGGGAGTACATAATGGAAATGTCTAATATTGCTTCCAAGCTTAAGGCTCTAAAGCTCGAGTTATCAGATGACTTACTCGCACATTTGGTGCTAATATCTCTTCCTGCACAATTCAGTCAATTTAAGATCGATTATAATCGGTCAGAAGGAGAAATGGTCTCTTAACGAGCTCATTTCATATTGTGTGCAAGAGGAAGAGAGGATGAAGCAAGAAAGGACAGAAAGTGCTCACTTAGCAAGCACCTCTAAAGACAAGGGAAAAAAGAGGAAACATAAGGATACTAAGAATGAAGCTGCCAAGGGTCCAACACAAAAGAAGCAAAATAAGGGTGACAACGGTTGCTTCTTTTGTGGCAAGACTGGACATGTCAAGAAGGAATGTACCAAGTATCATGCCTGGCGTGAAAAGAAAGGTATGTTCCTTACTTTGGTCTGTTCTGAGGTAAATTTAGCTTCAGTACCTAGAAACACTTGGTGGTTAGATTCCGGGGCTACTACTAACATCAGTGTTTCAATGCAGGGTTGCCTGAGTTACCGAAGGCCAACTGATGCTGAAAGACGCATTTATGTGGGAGATGGCAAGTCGGTAGAAGTAGAGGCAATAGGTCATTTTAGGTTGTTATTAAGTATTGGTTATTATTTGGATTTAATGGATACTTTTGTTGTACCGTCCTTTAGACGGAATTTAGTTTCTGTTTCTTGTTTGGACAAATTTGGTTATCATTGTTCATTTGGAAACAATCAATTCAGTTTATCTATTAATTCAAATGTTGTTGGAACTGGTACTCTTGTGGTGTATGACAATCTATATTTGCTTGACACTATTGTTTCCTATAATGAAAACTTGAATGTGGAATCACGTGGTACTAAGCGCAAAGTTGACAATGCAAATTCAGGAGCGTTGTGGCACAAGCGTCTAGGTCACATCTCTAGAAATAGAGTTGAACGACTTGTGTCAAATGGGATCCTTGATTCCATTGACTTTACAGACTTTAATGTCTGTGTTGAGTGCATTAAGGGCAAACAGACCAAACAAAAGAAATTGGGAGCATATAGAGCTACAGATGTCTTAGAATTGATACATACGGACATTTGTGGGCCATTTCCAACACCATCTTGGAATGGTCAACAATACTTTATATCATTCATAGACGATTATTCCAGATATGCGTACCTATTTCTTATACATGAAAAGTCTCAATCTTTGGACGTGTTCAAATCATTTAAGGCTGAAGTTGAAAATCAACTCGATAAAAGAATGTAGGTATGACGGTTCAGGTGAACAACGTCCGGGACCATTTACCAAATACCTTCAGGAATGTGGGATCGTCCCACAATACACCATGCCGGGGTCACCTAGCATGAATGGTGTAGCTGAAAGACGAAATCGGACTCTTAAGGATATGGTAAGGAGTTTGCTATGTCATTCTACTTTACCGGAGTCACTCTGGGGAGAGGCATTGAAGACTGCAGCTTACATTTAAGGCAGTTGCCAAAACACCCTATGAGCTTTGGACAGGTAGAAAGCCTAGTCTAAATCACCTTCAAGTATGGGGATGTCCAGCTGAGGCAAGGCCTTATAGGCCAAATGAAAGGAAATTGGATCCCCGAACAGTGAGCAGCTACTTTATTGGCTATTCTGAACGATCCAGGGGCT
This sequence comes from Sophora flavescens, assembly GCA_030762895.1. Classification (NCBI taxonomy): domain Eukaryota; kingdom Viridiplantae; phylum Streptophyta; class Magnoliopsida; order Fabales; family Fabaceae; genus Sophora; species Sophora flavescens. The sequence continues at coordinate 302 of JAUPTC010000747.1, read as the reverse complement.
ATAAATTTTACGATCCCAAATTAAAGACAATTTTTGAGACGGGAGCTGCCTTTGTCAAGTATTCACACTAGTGGAAATAATGTAATATACGGGGATGTTTTACGTCAGTTGACCATATGTTTGACGTTAAAAATGAGGCGGTGGCAGTTTTGTAAATATTAAATCACTATTTGCATCAGTTGTGTAAAGAACTGACGTTAAAAGTGATTTTAACACTTTTAACGTCAGTTGTTTATACAACTGACGTTAAATGTGTGATTTTTACGGCAGTTAAATAAACAACAGACGTAAATAATTATGAA
>JAUPTC010000746.1:0-37136 GCA_030762895.1 Sophora flavescens | reverse complement strand
GGAAAGCAACGAAACTCTTAAAAAGAACAATTCATTTAAATGGACTGATGCAGATTTGAATATACTTAAGTTGATGTGAATAGTGTTTACTAATTTCAATCACTCAATCCTCCACATAATTATTCCCTTTATATTACAAGTAACCTTATTTTATTTAAAAACTAGTTTTTGCTTTAACAAAAATTTGAAAAGTCCGCATTTTCTCCACAACATGGCGTAATACCCTCCCTAATTCCTCTATAAATACCCTCCTCAACATCCTACTTCACTTTGTATATTTTCCAAAGTTCACTCACCACCATTTACTATTCTACTCACTTACTCAAATCAAATTTATCTCCATTATCATACACTGGGTCAAGTCCTCTTCATCTTCAACCTCTCAACATCATAAGGGTATACTCCTTCTCCTCTACTTTCTTGGCCTTCTTCAAGAAATCTATTTTTACTTGTGAAGTATGTTATTTAAATTATGTTGCATGTTAGGATTTAGTTAAAATTTTAAGAAAACCCTTTAGAAAAATCTTTGAGCATAAACTAATTTTAATGGACTCATACTTTCCTCTACCATCACTTAATGTAATTGCATGTAACCAAAAGACTTTTCAAGCACAATATTAGGGTATTTAATTCCCAGTGGAGGAGACTATGATTTGTTAAGAGTTTTCACATGCAAGTCTCAAAATACTTGATGCATGTATTTCCTAAGTTCATTACAAAATAAAAAATGAGTTTTCTTCCAATTTTCACACCCATGGCCGAAACCTAAGCCAAGTGAGAGTTGATGAGGCCTAGTTTCAATTTTTAAGCGCATTTGATGATCATTTTGAATTAGCATGCATGAGAGAATATAATGATTTTTATGATTTTCTTTGTATTGTATGTTTTCTAATGAGGGTCTAGGACCCTTGCATGCTATTTTACAATGGGGGAATGGATGATGAATAGAGTGAAGATAGCACAATGATGTGGATAACTCTGTGTAGAATCTGATTCCTATAAAGATGATATATCTTTATTCGCAAGCCCACAAGTTTTAATGCATTGCAATGGATTTCTAAATATGGAAAATAAATACATTGAAAGAAGACTTCTCGAGGTTTTAATTTGATTTATAATAAGTATTTGAATAAGACTTACGAGTTCAAAACACCTGTCAAAGCGCAAAAAAATGCTTTCTGTGAATTATAGACATCATGGGTTGCATGATGATTTTGAGTATGAGATCTTTTAAAAGGTTAAAAACTTATATAAAATTTTCTAGGTTCATAATAAAGCAAAATTAAAGTTTTTTGAAGATGTGAGATTTAACATGTGTATATAAAGAGAAACAATTTCATAAAGTTGCATGTTGGTGAACCCGGATTTCTGGAAAATCCTGCACAAACAGAGGCAGGGATTTAAATAAATTAATGCCTTTGAATTTTGACATGGACAAGCTAAAAATGTTTATATGAGTTGGGAGCTCAAATAAATTTTCAACGATTTTGAAGGTCATTTGAATGATCATTCGCAATTTAAACACACTGTTGTTCAAAATTATCTTACAAAAGAGTTCACCCAAATTCTTGAATGAAAAATATGATTTTATAATACCTTTTATCATGATTGAGCAAAGATTTTTACATGAAATGGACTATAAACCAGTTATTGGGTTGAAGATATAAACAAGGGATTAAAGTATAGTATACATATACGTGTGCCCCCCAATCACCTAATCCAAGAATTTTTAAAAGATTTACATCTCTAGCATCATTTTTTAGCCATGGCCCAAAATTCATACATAGAAAGATAAGGTGACTTTGTTATTTTAATTTAAGTCATATGTTTAATTTTTAGACTCGAGGCACGCCTCAGTGGGCAAAGAACGTCGCTCTTGACAAAGACATGGGAAAACAACGACTCTTACTACCCGACAACTCAGGTAGGGGAGAAAACTTGAGGGATATTTAAATTATGATAACTATATGCTTGATGTGTTTGACTATATGTGATTTTTGAAGTTGATTGTTGATGTGGTTGTTTTAGTGAAAATTTTGAATTTCAGACCTTGATGACATTGATTGATTTACTTGTATGAATGATTGATGATGAATTATAAATATGTGCATGATGTTGACCATGTTATACTTATTGAAAGCTGTTTGGTTGTTGCAATATATTTTATTAGCATTGTCCAAATTGTTGTAAGTTGCTTGGTTGTTGCATAGAAGCCTAACCATGGGTTAGAGCTCAATTATTAATATACGGTAAAAGCCTTAAGGAAACTTATATGAAGAGCCACAAATAAAGATTTTAGATTTTGAAGCAAATATGTTGATAAAAGAGAGAAAAAATATTCTTTTTAAATGTTTGGTGAAGATTTAAGAACTTTAAATAAAATTGTTCTTTATAAAAATAAAAGAGAGATTACTTGGAAATTTAAAGATGTTATTCATGAAAAACCTAAGTTTTGAGACTATTTTATGGTGAAGAACCATAGAAGGAAAACAATTCCAATTTTAAGTTCTTTATGAAGAGATTTTAGTTCTCAATATTTTAGAAAAAGTTTTCTCTCAAAAAGTTTGCAGGATTTTTGAAAAAGAATAAATCTTTCCAAAGTAAAGATGAATATTTTTTTTGAAAGAAAGAGACTTTCTATAACTCAATTTTTTGAAATGAATTTCAAAAAGAAAACGCCTTTTCAAAAGGCCTTATTTCAAGTTAAAAATTTCCCATAACTTGGAGAAGTTACTAAGTTTTGTTTTTGGATTTGTATTTTCACTGGACAAAAACGTTGAACAGAACCTAGTAATCGAGACTTCAGGATACTTAGTGTTTAAAAAACATATTGATCTATGGTCCGTGTCACGTTGCTATGGACTCAGGTGTCCCAGTAAGTTGTTGGGACCGTGTGTCCTGAGTACGTGGCTATGGATCTGTGTCCTATACCGTTATATTAAAACGTGGTGAAATTAGTAAAATGGTGAAAGCTGTTTTCACGATCACAAAGTCCAAGACCGATGCATAGGTCCAGGATCTGTAATTAGACACTTGGACCTAAGGGTCTTTGTTTATAATAAGAGTTTTTAACACGTTGAAAATTTATGGATGGTCGTGATCCTTAGGGCTCGATAAAGGAAAGAATGAAACACAAAGAAAAGCTGCAAAATAAAATGATTTCTGCGACAATCTAACTCGGGTCATCTCATGGTTACCTGCTTATGGAAATAAAACTTAATTTTGCTGGTTGCTTTCAAAATAATGTTTTCTCAATGTTTATCTTTCCAAATACGGTGATAAAATTTTTTTCTTTTCAACATCACAAACAATGCTCACATAATCACACTTAGACATATCTATATATATAGCTACAGCTATATCCCTCGATGTTTCACACTTAAACATTTATAATGAAAAGATTATTCCTAAAACATAACTTAACGTAAACCTAATTTGGTCAAACGCACGGCAAAAAGAAGCAAAGTCGAGATGCCCCAAACTAAACATTCTTCTTCTTGTAGACGCTATAGTCCTTAAGAGTTCATCATAATTCCACCACGTAGAACCCGTAAGAGAAACCACAAATGAAACATGCAAGAGTGAGAAACCGACAATTGGATCATAACTCGAGAACCATATGTACGACACAACAAAACATATACAAACCCGGATCGAGTTACTCTCTCCAATTAAATTAGCATACAACACAAATATATCAAAGGGTCTCACACTAACATCGCTGCTTTAAAATCAATGCATGAACACTTCAATATTCAGGCTCTAAAACTTCGCATTTAATCTCACGAGATAACCCAACCTTCGTGATGTAGTTGATCGACTTCGATCACAAAAAGCACGCAGCCACAGCACACAACCAACCCCATCGCACACCTGTCCAACATCGTGGCACACCGACAACTTCAGATGGGGTCTCATTGTCCAAACCCTGGCACAATGAGAGGAACATCGTAGCACGAAATACCGGCAGTAAGGTAATCACACATAGAACTGTGGGCACGTCTGCCAAAATGCATGCAAGAAAACACTTTATTCTCGACACTTTTCTTTGTGTTATATCATTCTTTTGTCAAAGCTCTCAAAAGCTTTAACCAACCATAAATTCAAAACATCTTTAAAACCTTCGTAAAAACACTGACCTCCAAGTCCGAGTGCTCAATCACGAAACCCTAGACTGATGCCTCAAAGCTTAGGTTCGTGGGTAGTAGAAAACATCTCAAAATGTTTTAACTTTTTAAGTAGATACCCCCTACAACACAACGAACCTTAATACCCGACGCCCTCGCACTAAGTTCCATATCGTCCTTACGCCATTAAGCAAAACTATTTACCGAAAATCCTTTCTACTTGAAATCTTATAAACTATCAAATCATCAAGAACTCTTTTACCTAAACTTCAACTCTAAGAATTAAATCACCTCAAATAAATTTCTTCTAAAATAAGTACCTTATTTTTAAACTTTCACGTAAATAATTTCAAAATTTGTCGTCGTTTATCATTTTGCAAGAAAGAGTTTTAAAGTCAAACTATGACTCTTTTTTTGATATTTTTTTATTTTTAATTTTGGTACAAGATATTTTCTGTAATACACTTTCAAAAAATAACTTTTTATAATATTACGTAATTTTACGTAAAATTAGCAAGATTAAAAAAATTCTCTCTACGCCTCACCGTGACTATAAATTACTTTTACAACGATAACTCATTAAAATAATAGTATTTCTCAAAACTCATTATTTTTCCAAAATAATATTTCCCACCACTATTATATTCCAACATTCCCCTAAAACATTGAATACAATCTTTCCACATCTCATCAAAGCTTTATCTGATTACTGCCGGGCAATCGACCACCTCATTGCCTCTCAAACAACATCTAACATCAACAACATCATCAGAATTATATCACGTATTTACGCATCATAGCAAATAATATATATATATATATATGGAGCAATTAAATAAATTAAAAGCGGATAAATAATCAAACATATGAACAAAATAGAAAACATATAGCCAAATAAAAAACTGTAAACACTACAACCACATAAACAAATATACACACCACAAACATGGACATATGGCCATCCAAATGACCCCATAACCCCTCTTACCTTTCTAGAGACCGGAATTAGTGGATTTCTTCTAAGTTTGATATCGCGTATACGCTGCACCCACTCAACCCTTCAACCATTACAATCAAATAATTACAAATCATGATTAGGTCATGGATTAATGGTCCTTAATAAACCAAGATCATGGATTAGGACTAAACAACTAAGTTTTAAAACCCAAACCCTCCTAACCTCATAACTAAGATCTCTACTTAACATCATGGGGTAGGTTTGTAGTTTAATAAACCAACTTGGATTTATTAAGCATACATACTAATAGCTTGATTCACAAGATCATTAATGAAAACTTTCAATAAAACCTACCAAATCTCATTCACCTAGGTCCTACCAATATAGGCATTTTTTTGAGGAAGATTTTTATTTTAATAAACTAACATGGATTGTAGCGTGTAGACATACATGTTATATGAAATACATGATCATATGACAACACATGAACAAAACCCTATCTAACCTATCTTCAGGTTCCATACAAGGCTAGATTATTAGGGAAGGAAATGCTTGATTACATCATGCTATTTGATTTAGATAATATGTATGATACTCAAGAATATGAGAGTGGAATAACATCATGAGATTTTTCTGTATTTATTATGGATTTTCAGTTCTGGGCTTAGAAAAAATCAAAAGTATGAACAAAAGGAACAAACTTTGGAATCAAGAAATTTATTGAAGAACAGAAACATGATTATGGAGTAAGATTGTGATTCACCTCAAAGACTCTAAGACAGTGAAATCCAAGAACTTGCTTCACCAAAGTGATGCTAAAAACTTATAAACTTGGGAGTTTTTGAACAAAAGACAGAATAATTAATGGAATGGAGGGATGGTATTTATAGTGGTTGGATGCCCCACTTGAAGGATCGTAGCAATGCATGGATTGTTCAGGATTAGCAAATAATTTTCGGGACTATTTTTAAAAGATTCCAAAAGTATAAGGACTATTTTACAAATTGCCAGTAAATTGAAAATGACCATGTACTACATTAAACGTGGGTCTCATCTTTGACTGTCCTGGCTGATTTTTCATGAGATATTTTGAGAAGAAACTTGAAGTTGAGAACATTTGGGAAGATATAGAATGGGTGTAGAATCTTGTGAGAAAATGTGGAACAATGTGGGAGCTTCTTAGACTAATCTTGGCTCATCCACGACGGTGCAGCCCCTACTCCATATTGGGCTCCGGAACGGGCCTTAAAATTTTGGGCTGACTCATTTATGTGGGGCCCACTAAAATGCTGAATGCTTAATTTGATATTGTTAAACTTATAATATTTCTACTGGGCTTTATTAAATTAATCCACTGTTATGGAATTTGGCCGTCATGCGTACACTACCCATTAATGGATTTGGAACAAAGATTCTGCACACCACTTGGAAAACTGTAAACTACCTTAGGGGACAAAAAATTAATGGAAAGTTCAAGGACTTAACGCAAAATTCATAAATTGCTACCTAACCTTCTAGAACCTTCTAGATTTAAAAGGTGATTCATCCTCATGAATCATCTCAAAATCCTAAGATAACCTCTTTATCTCGGCTTGAAAATCCGGTCCATTCCGCTGTTTACCCGATTACGTATTCCTCGGAAAACATTATTTTATTTTTATTTTTTTGAAATATTTCTAAAAAATACAGAATTGAGGAAATAAAATAAAATCGTAAGTCTTTCGTCTGACGAATTAAAATAGGCCTTTTGAGCAGGTATTACATCCCACAATGAAATTCGTGGGATGGGGTTTCACCGACTTTTCAACCTAAATTTTAATCGTAGTTTCACACACTCAAGTAGAATTGAGTGGTAAACTCTGTTTATTCAAAATAATTTTCTAAAACCCTTAACAACCTATAAACATATTATATGTACACCATTATTTAAAACAAGAAAATACAGTGTGTTACAATTTTCTCATGCATTATTTTTTGGTTTCGATGAATACCTTTTGAAGGGTCGGGTATTTCATGCTATGTTGTTTCACTATGCCTTGATGGACAATGAACTCCATGTGCTTCGCTGCTGTGCCTTGTGTTGGACAAGATTATGGATATCCACACACGTTGATCACAAAGGGAGTTTCGCACATGCCGGGGAAAAACACATTGTGCCCATTGGCAATCGAGACTGATCAGCCATTTTTTTTTAAAAAAAACGAAATCTCTGGAGAATTGAATCAAACGTTGAATTATAGAGATGCCATATGTTTTTTCAAAATAACGATGAATTGTAATTCCTACCATATTTGGAAATTTTCATATTGCGGATATGATGGTGTTTAATTGTATTTGATGCTTTTGTATTACAAGGAGGTTGTCACAATTCATCCATATATTGGTATCTCACCCTTACAATATATCAGTTCTCTGCTTTTTTCCATGTCCCTCAATACACAGGCAAGCTTCCGAAATATACGAACCTCGCATTGGGATTTTAAACCCGCATCCTTGAAAAATGTGATGGTTAAATGGTGAGAACTACGGAGTTTTTTCCGAATGACTTTTTAGAATGAGCAAATTAGGATACCTCTTTGGGTTAGTATTTGAGAAGTCTGTCAGGTGGTTTTGAAAACTTTATATGATTTGAACTTCTGTGGAATAATGCAGCATTTTCAGGAGTGAGTTAGGACTTGTTATTGAATAAAACCTGTTCGTGTATGTTGGTGAGTACAATATAATTTGTACTATCGCTTTGTCCATACTAGTTTATGAAGCAATTTAAAAAGAAAAGAAAAATTCCACCCCCATATTTTTTCTCTTATAGAAGCTTCAAAAGCAAACTGTAATTTTTTCTTTAATTTATTTCTACATTAATTAGGAGGTAATACCCAAGGGGCTGTTACATGGATCATCATCAAAGAGTAATTTAGTAATAGGACATACGGATGTAGTATACGATGTGTTAAAATGTCTGATGTAGTTTAGTCGCGTACATGGGTGTTATATATATGTATTAATATATGTAGTTTGGTGGTCGAACATGGGTGTTGTACATGGGTGTACCTGTAATATCTATGGATATCTGTTTTAGATAGTTAGTTATCTCCGTTAGTTGCATCATTTGTTATTTGTAATTGTTCAAATGTGTCTCGTAATTAGAATCGATAGGATATATACTTAGTTTCTACTATTGTATAAGTAAGTGTTTTTGGATCATTGTATATGGGCAAGTGATTTTGGGCATTTTCTGATCATGATTGAGTGCAAGTGAAGGGAGAGTATTGTGGTTCTTCCCAAAGTCTAGAACTCCACGTCGAGGAACAAATTTACACAGGTGGACGTAGGGGATTTGTCTGGGACCCTGAACCATGATAGTTCCCTCGTGTCTTCTCTACTTCTCTCACTTCTATTTTTCGTGTGTGTGTGTGAACATCTCTATGCAACACCAACTGTAATTTAGAGTTGAATTCACAACATTTTTATGAGAATTTGATAATGCCATGGATTTTTTTATCGTAGTTAGTTACCGAATTTACCATATATATCATTTTTATTTTTTTACATGCATATGATGCTTTAACTCAATATATAATTGGGAATTCTTATGTTAATTAACATTTGTTAAGCTGCCAATATCATTAAACTATCAACATTATTTTTGTCTTTTGGTCTACCATCAACGTTATTTAATGTATTAAACCATTAATCTTATATAATTTAGTGAAAATAGTTTTCCCTTTAAATCGTGGGTACTAATTTAAATTCTAAAAATATTTAGGACAAAAATAAGTCTTAAAATATTTTATCCTACCTGAAAAATAAGAATATCTTTATGAGGCAAAAATAGAACTCGTTGGTTACATTTTCCCGATGTTAAATGTTCAACCGGTTACCACATAAAGATAAATACTAGTACCATTCAACTTGACTGGCTACAATGATTGATGATTTTCATCTTACTTGGCATCATCTACAAAAATTACAAACACAGCTTTGAGACTTTAAAGCGGTTTTTGGCAAAATTCACTCCAAAGGACGGGGTAAGAGAACATTCTTTTCTTTGTGTTTTGTTTTTTGTCATTTTGCACAAAAATAGTCTCAGAGATAAACATGACTCATGAGACAAAATACACCTTATATGATTCATTTGAAGTAACTAGCTAGTGGATTCATTTTTAACATTAATACAAGTCTTTCTTACACCTTAAACATTATATGACAAATATATGTCAATGCATCATTCTCATATTTAATCTCCATAAATTTAATTCATGTCGACAACGATGTAATGTTAGGACTGAATATATAATCCATAAAAACATTTATTGAAAATGTTTATTATATATGACCGAACTTCAAAGTAGTTTCATGAGCTCATATTCTTAATTATTTTAATCTCTTCTTTTGGTTTTTATGGTTTATTCATGTATTTGACATGTTACTCAAATATAGCTTTTCAATATTTATATCAAAAATATAGAACCGGATTGCGCCCATATATTCTTTTAGGCACATAATCGAATCATCAATATTGGTGCATTTCCTGCCAGCACTCAAAATCAACAACCACATGTCCCTATCCAACAAGGGTTTCATGGTAAAACTTGGTTTGGTTTGGTTTTTTAATTCCTCTTGTATATGGGTTAGAGTTCTCATAATATTCTAAATCAATATACTCTATGTCTCTATGTTTATTAAAAAATTACTTTACTATTATATAGAAAGAGTGTGTTGTAATTACTAATGAATGGTGAGAATGGTATTTTAATCCTTAGATGAAATTTTTATTGGCAACCGTTAATAATTAGTGTGTTATATTATTGGAGGAATTAAACCTATGATCACCTTATAACTCTCGATCCTGATGAATTTTTCCCCTACATAACAAATTAAGTGGAGAAAAATTGAGGTTCTTCTATGATAATGGACATAAGTACATAACACTGACATATATAACAATGAAAAATTACTAAGAGGAATTAAACGAAGAGAAATAATAACAAAAGAGAATATGGCCATCGCACATGAGACCGCATAAAAGATAATATCCATAATTAAGAATTTAATATCCATGTCTATGACTATATATGACATTTATATAATTAATATATATGATATAATAATCAACCTTTCAAACCCCGTTTTGTTCCCCCTTGGCACGAGTGAGAACTCTTAGTGACAAGACTCTATATATACCCGGAAAATTCGTATTTCATAGAAAAAGAGCCTTTGGAGGTGTTAGAACAAAATGAGTTCATCAAGTTCAAATTCACCCAATGTGTAACACCCCGATTTTCAACGTTTGTAATATCGGGTAATAAATATATAGATATATATATTTTCCGAGACTTAGAAATTTGTTTTGGACAAATACTATTATTTTCCCTCATGTTTTATATCTAAGGGTTACGTATGAAGTTTTGGGTTGAAAATTCTGATTTAACCTGGTGTGTGCGCTCTCACCTGACAACAAAAGTTTACCCGCTCGTAAGACCTAATTTTAATTCGTGAACGAGATGAAAATGTTTTTATCGTATTTATACGATACCGGAAGTTTTGAAAATTTTGCTAAAAAAAATAAAAATATCATATTTGTTACGGGCGATACGCCGAGATATCTCTAGGAAAAACTTGCGCCAAATGAACTAAGGAGTCAAAGAACGTTAACGGCAGATGATGGATTTGGACCGACTCTGACGAGCATTTATGACGAGCTTATCCGATTCATAATGGCCATAATGGCACATTTATGACAAAGTGAAATTTTGCTATGAAATGACCATTTTGCCCTTGTCTTTTTATGACAATTGCAAGCAAATGCCATTGGAAAAGTTGACCAAACCTATCCAAAACCCACGGCTCACTCTTTCCTTCTTCATTAAGCATCCCTTCATCTTTCATTTCCATGTTCTTCTTCTTGAAAACCTAGCTTTTCCTCATAAGAACTTCAAGAACATTAAAAATTGTTCATAATTCGCAGATTTTGCCTAGAAATTATGACCATTTTCTATTTTGAATATAGAAAAACTTTCAACATCAAAGTTGTTCATATTTCTCTTCTTTCCAACGACATAAAGATCATCCAAAACGGACAAGTATGTTGAGAGATCTACCCAAAATACTAAAACTGTTCTAAACCCTAACTATGTTCATCTTCTTCCTTAAGTTTCTCAAGAACACTATGAGAAATTTGCGAAGAACATCATCCAAATCTTGCTTTCCTTGAATTATAAAGAGGTAGAAACTTCTTCTCTTGTCATTTAAATCATTTCTCTTCACAACTTTTGTAGATTCATGACTTAGATCAACATGTTCTTCATTTACTTCAAATTCATGGAGCTAGATTCAAAAATTCATAACTAATTATAGAAAACCTTTTGGCATGAAACCAATTGCTATGATCTTATAACACCTCTATTTTCATCATCTAGAAGCATAAGATCACGAGAAATTTCTTTCCTAATTTCTGGACTAACCGACCTAGGTCAAATGGTGTTCAGGTTTTGTTTCATTTTCTGTGTCTTGATTCATGTCCAATCTTTCGTACCTTGATAGTTCTGTTGTAAGTACATAGACGATCTAAAATCAAATTCCAACTTTATTTGTTTCACTAAGGTCAAAAATCAGGTTTAAACAATTGATGGTTTAGTGATTCAAAAGTTGTTTGTGACACTTGAATCCAACTCTAGGTTTTTAAGTTGGTTAAATCCAAGAGTCGAGAAAATTTTAAAACCCCTAGCCTGGGAATTTTGAGAAAACAGAAACCCTAGTTCTTGGAGCTAGATGAGTTTCATTCAAAGTTCTTAGTTCAAGATTTTGGATTAAGGTTTGGTAATCATGTTTAAGTTGCTTAAGGATCATAAATCCCTTGCTAACAAAATTTTAACTTTAAACTAAAATTTTAGAAGAGGCCTAACTCACCCTATTGATTTAAGTGTGTGCTTGTTTGATTTGATTTATTTTGCTGTGAATCCAGAAGGAATCGATCGAGTCAATTGGACTAAAGCCACGGAGAAACCTTCATCAAATCGTAGGATTATTTGAAACCCTTAGTTCGAAGCTCCCCAAGAGGTAAGGGGAGCTTACCTAAGGATTTTTCTCTTATAACTATTTGTGTGTGTGTGATTATATGATTTATAGTGGTTGTGGTTATTTGTTTATGTGGAAAACTTTTACCTTGTTTGTATTTCTATCTGTATATGGTGAATTATATGCTTTAAATTATTTAATTATACTGGTAGTATATTATATGTTGTTGATGCATGATCTGCTTCGGTGATATAATTATGATGATGTTGTTGAATGATGAATATTGGATGTTGTTTGAGGCCTATAAGTGGTCAAGGCACAACCAAAGTCGATAAAAAGATATAATAAGGCTGGCAGAAAATTATATTCAATGTTTTTATGGGAAATGTTGGAAGATGTAATGAGTGGAAAATATTATTTTGTAAAAATAATGAATTTTTTGAAAATAATGACTATTTTTAATGATTTATTAATTGTAAAAGTAATTTATGTAGTGTGATTGAGGCGTATAGTATAATTTTCCCAATCTTTACCGCTGAATTTTTACATAAAAGAAATTAGAAATATTATAAAAGTTATTTTGTGAAATTAATATTCAAAAATAATTTATAAAAATAAAAATAAAAATATATAAAATAGTAATATAAAATAAAATCAAGGTTTGATTTTAAAAATATTTTCTTGGAAAATGATAACGTTGACAGTTTTGGGGATATTTATGGTGAAAGTTTAAAAATAGCGTTACTTGTTTTGAGAAGTTGTTTAATCGGGTGATTAAATTTTTAAAGCTAAAATTTCGTTAAAGAGAGTTTTCAGTAGAAATGATTTTACGCCAATGGGTTTTATATGACGATAGAACTTAGTAGTAGGGATGTCAAGGTGCTTGTGTTCTTATGGCGTTGTCTTATTTTGGTTGTTTTCCGGGAACAAAAACAATGTAAAACGATGTTATGGAACTTAATGACAGCGCGGTGAGGTATTGAGGTTCGTTGTGTTGTGAATGAGTATCTCGTAAAGAAGTTAAACGGTTTGAGTGTTTTCTGTTACCTCGAACCTAAGATTGATTACGCGGGTGTGAGGGGCTTCGTGGGTGAGATCTCGGTTGGAGGTCTGTGTTGTTAACCAAGGTTGTAAGCATGTTTAAAATGATGATGCTTTTGAGAGCATTGATGTGAGCGGTGATGCTTTTCAGAGCATCCGATGTTGACGATGATGCTTTCGAGCATTCGATGTTAAGCGATGATAAGTTGAAGCTTTTGGAGCTTTGACAAATGAAGATTTAACACTAAGAAAAATGTTGAGAATATAATGTTTTCTTTGCATGCATTTGCTGAGCGTGCCATGATCAAGCGAGTGATTACTTAGCTGACATCATGGTAGATCATGCGATGTTCTTATTGTACGGGTGGACAATGAGGCCCAAATCAACGTTGATATCTTTGCCGATGTTGGGTAGTGTGAGATGGGTTTTTATTTACTTGTGCGTGTGTCCTGTGTGGACGTAGTTCTCAAGTCTGATCCAGCTTTATTCTGATGTTGGGGGTCTCTCGTGGGGTGGAGTATGAATGTTAAGATGATATTTGAAGTGTTCATGTATAGTTTTCCGACGTTGATGTTTGGGGTGTGAGACCCGTTGATACTGATGTGATATAATATGAATGTAGCCATTGATATAAATATTATGTGTGTATATCCTTAACATGGTTGCGCATTTAGTTATGGTGATAAATCTCTATTGGTGTCTCACCCATACAACACATCTCGGGAGGTACAAAGGGTTATGGTCCCTACAAGAAGAAGAAGGTTGTCTAGTTGGGCGTGATGTCTTGCTCTGTTGGCTATAGTGCATTTCTCGGCTTGACTTAGGTCCTATTATGTTTCGAGGGTCAGTTATGATAAAGTGTGAAAATATGTAGGCAGTATAGTTGTAAGTTTATATACATTGTGTTGTTAAGTGTATTTGTTATGTTGTTGTTGTTATGGGTTAAAGAAAAAAAAAAAGAAGAAAAGGAAAATTTTTATCACGTGTATTTTGAATATGTGCGTTGAGAAAAACATTTTTCGGAAAGTAACAAATAGAGTAGTTTTATTTCTGTAAGCCCGGTATCCATGTGATGACCAAGTTTAGAATGTCACACAATGCTCGGCTCATGGATGTCAAGTTAACAATAAGACTGAACTCATTGCGGTAAGGGGCTTCGCAGAGCTACACGAGTACCAATCCTTCGTTTCTTCATTGGAAAGGGTGTGAAGCAGCACGTGAGGAGGACAGTGAAGAAGCTAAGAAACTAAAGATAGAGATTATTCCTCCTCCGAGACAAGGAAAAGATTGGTGGAGTGGACTCTTATTTAGCCTATTTTATATATATTTTATATATATATATATATATATATATATATATATATATATATGTGCTATAGAATGAGTTTGTTTTTAATTATCTTTCATGTTTTTATGGTTTCTTCTTTTCAAGGGTGGGTCTAATATCCCCCATGTTTCTGCTCTTTTGAAATAATTAGGAAGGATACTGCTTTCCTTTGATAGTTTGTATCTACATGCCGGGTTTTGCATCAAGTTTTAGCGAGTTTCTTTAATTCCTTTATAAATAAATAAATAAATACTTTGTTGATTCGTCTATTTGGTAGCTTTGTTTGTTTGTGAATCAACATAGGGTGTTTTAGGGCCTTTAGGGTATCTCTATCTGTCGTTCATGTACACACTTATTGAAATATATATGAAATAATTAAGGTGAATTCACTGGTTGGCACACCACTGGCGGACACCTTGGTTAATCATCTGGAAATTTTTTGTTAATTAAGTTCATTATGTTAATGGGTTATATGAAGCTTATTTTCTATAATCATGTAATATTTGGTTAATCACATGAAATTAAATATCGATTAATTGGGTTTTATATGATTAATGGTCATCATGGGTTAACCAAATATTTCGTGCGTGTTTAGCTTTTTTATAATGAATGAATTAACCAAATATTTGTACCGATTAACCAGGGTGTCAACTTTGGATGTCAAACTTTGTGTGTGCAACTATCATTACTCATATGAAATTGATGCAATTGGACTAAATATATATAGATGGTGTAGCTCATGGTTCCCCGGTCCATCTGCTTGTGGGGTATTTTTAGGCCACAATCCCTTGCTCTTTGATGTAGTTTTTCTTGCAACAGCTCTACTCATCATCACTGGTATCGAAATTATTCTTACATCATGCTATTAAATAGCTACTGACGAGGTTGGCCTGTCTTTGGATTGGCGGTCAGATCTGGTTTTGACTTTGCAACCGTGGTTCCATGGAGACTTCAATCAAGATGGAGAAGCTGTATGGTAGTAGCTAGACATTTTCTCTCAAGTTACACATATATCTATAGGAAAAGGAATCACTTTGTGTGGACAAGTTAGCCAATCATGGCATCTGATCGGTTTGGTGGGATACAATTTCTCTAACTGTGTGAGGTTTGTTAGAGATGGGCTTTGTTTGCCAAGATATGGATTTCTTGAGATTTCTTTTCTTTGCAGGGTTTGGGCGGCATGTCCACCATGTTTTCCATTTGTATTCTTCTTTTATTCATTAATAAAAGTTAGTGTGCGACTTATGATGGATGGTTTTGTGGTGCCAACTAGTTGGGGTGATAAATTCATTGATCTTTACTTTGTCATAAAAATGCAATCACATTAATATTTCTCCTCGTATATTTGTTGATGTTTAATCAATATACGATTTATTATTATTTTATGGTGTTGTTTGTGTTTAAGCCTTTTCATGTTCATTGCCCACACTGATTTCTCTATGGTGTGGTCATTCTATTTTCTCTCTCTAAACCTCTAAGGTTTGGTGTGACACCCTATCTCGGGTCATCACGTGGTTACAGTTTGCGAAAATGAAAACTTAATTTCTGGTTGGTGGTTTAGAAATAATGTTTCTCAATGTTTATCTTTAAAATATGGTGATAAATTTTTCTTCTTTTTTAGCCTCACTGATTTGTTGCATGTCGTCAAATCTGCTTAAATGCATAATGTATATAAGTCATACAAACTATCTCCTCATGTGTTTCACACCTAGATCTACTCAGGTTAGTTTATTCTCAAACATAATATAACATAATGAGTATAAGTTGGAGCAGTAACTATGATTTTCACAACCAATAGAAACGGCACTAGCATGCCCGAACTAGAAAGCCTTCTTCTTCTTGTAGAGATCATTACCTCTTGTGACTGCTTTGTCAGATTGAGACGCCAATATATGGTTTAACTCCCTGACCCTAAATACACGACACAAAAGGAGCACCTTTACATAAAAGGGCTGATGACGCTTTTTGCCTTTGTTGGTAGCAGCGCTGTCTATTCACCTGCTCGAAGGTGGGAGAGATTCAATAGCGCTATAAAAGCGCTAAATAGGAATGGGTAGCTTCCTCGTGTCTAAAGTTGAGTAAGACAACCATATCATTTTTGAATGGCATCCACCGAAGGCTTACCTTGTTTATCCTTTAGCAGTATTTTTCAGAAACTGGAAAATGGAATGGTAGTGCTTATTGAGGAAGCGTTGTCTAGGCAATCTATTCATACTGGACATCTTTTTTTCCAGAAAAGCGCTAATCCCCGTTTCGTTATTCAACTTTTCTCATTTCCACTGCTGCACATCACCTCATCAATTCCCATTAACACTGCATTGAGGTATCACACACGACACATATGTAATTAATGTACAAAGCTTACATATTGGTAGCTATATATATATATATATATAAACCAGACAAATATCAAAGTCATGCATATATAACTGGTTAATTAGAAGTAATATACTTTAACACAATTCCATGATAGCACTTACAACATCACCAATTCTACTATAAGTCCTAAACCAAAGGTGTCTAACTTACAACTGAATATTAACCATGCATGCTAACAGCGTGTACATATAATCAACTTTTACTAGTAATTATAAACCATTTATCCATGTTATTTCCATCTCAGCTTGGTTTAGTTTCAAAGTCTTTGTTGTGCACGCAAGATCCATATGTCTGACGTACACACAGCTGGATCACTTGGTTTGGGTTGCATTTGGTTTTGAATGATGATATCCTTGATGATTTCAGAGCGTGGTAGCCACAATCGTTGTCATTCGGTTGACGGGGCACTATAAAACCAAAAATAATAAATTAATTCTTTTAATTTTTTAATTTAAATTAAAAAAATTGCACCAAGTTTCAAGTAAATACCGGTATAGATATCACATTGATAGGCAGCCTGGATTATTTAGAAATTCGAGACTTGCCTCCATCTAATCCTCGATGAATTAGCAAACCCACAGTGCAAATCAAACAAATTTCATTGAAGTAAAGGTTTCACATTATATATATATATATATATATATATATATATATATATATATATATGAAGATAACAATAAGTCATCTGTATACTGACGATTGTATGTGTACCTCATTTTTTTGTGATTGTTAAAATCATATTCAGGGATCTAAATAGTATGTCATAACTTAGTGATTGATCATTCTGTATCTCTATAGCCCCTACAAAATGTGGTCAGTTAGGAAATCTTAGGTTGCTAATCACATTTCCTAAAAGTTACTATCGTTAATTAAATTAAATGACTCACACTACATTGCAAGGTGACAAAAACAAGGTCTCATTGAGTATAGAAAATTTTCTCAGTTTTGAGTTCCTTGATGCGGAAACTTTGTTTCATCCAAGACTTTCGAAACCACCTTGGACCAAGTATGTGTTCTTACAATATATATATGCAGGTAGTTAAATTTATGGTAATTCTTGATAATTGATATGGATTATATTTCATAAGTTGATGATTAAGTGGATTGTACAGAGGTGTCTATTAGGTCAGCAGAGCAATTCAAACCACCAATATGTTTTGATATTTATGATAAATATACTCTAAAGAGGAGGAAATCAAGCAAACACTATCAGGGCTGGTTATGTGGAATGGCAGGAATACATTGCAGGGGATTTTCTATTATTCTTAATTTCCCCATGCCAGATCTCTTCAACACTAACCTTCAAATGCAAACCCAACTTCAATGATCTATATAGATTTGGAAGAAGCACAAACTGTTCTTTGTTATCTAGATCACAAATCTCCCACAGTACAAAGCTAAAATTTCAGCCAAGAATTCTATGTGGGTAATATGTCATTAAAATTTTTGCAAGCAAATATCTCCGCAGGTATAGACAGACTTGGAACCCAATTTTCCTCAAGGATGTTTCAGTGCCTTTAGAAGAGGGCCATCAGCATCAAAATTATAACCTTGGAACTGTCCTAGACCAAAGAAAATGGATTCTGAGACATTTTATCGTGCATTCCCTAACCACATAAAAAATATTGATCCAAAAACTGCAAGTCATTGAATAAGTTACCATCTTTTACCATGAACTTTTTTATCTAGAAGAATAACAATATAGGCACTTTTAAACACCATTTAATGTCCTAGAAAAAATAAGATGATAAAACTGCCAAAGGACATTGTTATTTTATAAAATAACACATAACTTGAGTACTGGTCGTTGATATCTCTCTAGGTTTCAATAGTTTCCCTCATAATATTAAAATGGAGGAAAAGAAATTGAAGGTATATATAAATCTGTTTGGCCAAGATTGTCATGTGGAAGAAATAAAAACGATGAAGAGTTTGAGTTTGTTCAATGCGAGTATCACTTTCAAGTAACTGTATATTCCTCAAGCAAGGGTTGTAGAATTTTGTTGAATATAAAGTTCTCCAAACACTAAGTAGATGGAACCAATTCTAAAACACATTCAAAATGTTCTATCTGGTACAAATGACTTATAAGCCATAGCACATTAATCAAGACTAACAATTAAATGAAGTGCAAAATTTTCATTTAGTAACAATCTTCGTATGTTGTTTAAATAACTCCCAAGGGTTGCGGTATCTTCCACTCCCGGAGAAGCTATAGGCAATAATTTTACCGGTGCTATACTTTGACAGCGAGTTTGATATTTATTTTGTAGAATTCCACTCAAGATTTGACAACAGAGAACCAATTAGTATTGTGTGAAATCCGTCTCTAGACTGCAAAACACATAAGCATTATCGGTTCGCATACATAACATTGCAATAAGAGTCACTTGTTGACAAATATATATTAATGATTTTTAAAGGAAAGAATGTTTGAGTTACCTGCCTGGGGAAACAACCTTTGTTAATTTGTCTACCTGGTGTATCTATGAAATTGTAGCTTTGTAAACAATGATCAGCTTTGTAACACGTGTTGATGATGCTAGAGAGAAACTAAAGGGTTTAAATGCATTGTCCAGTGCAAAGAAGAAATTAGTTTGAAAGGTATCACTGTTGGTGCCAGAAGTTGAGATTGACTGATCTTTAGGAAGTACATAAACAAAATATGAAGAACTCCAAGCATTAGAAGGCACATATGGAATATTTCAGCATGAAAATGAGAATGGATGCAGACATTAATGTAACAATATGCAATTTCTAATAAGAACCAAGTAGTTGTGGTTCCCATCAGAAGTTCAGACCATGGCGTTTAGCAAATTCCTTGCTGAACAAGCCAAACTTTTTGGTTATCATTCTCTGTCAGTGCTGCACTTTCTCCTCTTCAGCTTCAAAGGTCAACTTGTAACTTAGACATGTCTGAAGCAGCTTGTTTTGCATTCCTGGCAACGAGGCCGTGTATAGCGGCCGTCTCAGGCATCTTCATGCACAGTGGTATGTAATTGCAGCAGGAACTGCACCAAACATCAAGACCAAACATAATCAAAGTAGGTAGCACCATTGATGCTGTTGCATTTTCTTCATATGTAGGAACCTTTATTTGTGGTCAATGAGCTGAAACAATCAAGGCAACTATTCCACCAGCCAAGGTTGCAAATCCTTGCATAGCAAACACTGCAGCAATAACATCCTTAAAATCAGTTGCCACAACAGAATCCTGCATTCTACTACTGGTTAACCCTTTCTGGAAGGCAAGTCATACTCTAAGATGGAATTACCAGAAGAACCTGCAACCGAGGAGACATCATTTTTTCATTGCAAAGCAGCAGCTTTTCCAATTATTATAATCCTCCAGGTTTCCTTCGTTAGAGATAGAATCCACTCAAATGTTCTGAATAGAAATAGACTTCAAACCAGAAGAACCTGATTTTTCCTTAAAAAGAATCATATGCCTACTGCTTGTTTCCTTTATTCTTCTTTTGAGAGTTCTTACCTTCAAAATTTCTAACTTTCGAGCATTCATTTTTGGATGATTTCTTACCATTAGGTTTCTATTACCATATGAACATCCCACAGATGGTTTACCTTAAAAACATATACCACTCTCTTGTGTGCATGTTGGCCAATCAGTTTGTGTTAGTAACCTTAAATCAGCCTCCAAAGGACTAGCCACATTGTTATCAACGAGATTTTGAGAGAGTTCTCACTACAACTGCTTGTGCTACACTATTCAAACTCTCATTCCTCGGCATTTGGACCCTTGCCTGCTCCCCTGTGCTGACAAATATGATTGGTCCATGGGACAAGCCAGAAGTTACAGGTTATTCAAAAAAATCTAATAAAAAAATAGCATTTATGAGTTTGCTTTGATTTACTTATAGATTTTGATTGCTTAAAGTTAACTATTCATCAGATGGAATCCCCGAAAATCTTTCCTAGGCCCCACAAAAGGTCATTCCATTATGGGAAGATAACTCCTACGAATAATTAAATTGTCAATTCGCACCTTTGATTAATGGAAAACTCCGTTATCTTTGTCAACAAGGTTTCTCTATGTTAACCTGATTTTCCTCTCAAAAACTTCTGATTACTTCCAACATTCCGGGATCTTCAGTGAGTTTACTTCAAAGTACTCCCTCTAACGGTCTTCATACATAGCTATCGGTGTCCAGCTTCTCTCCATGATTTTATTGAGGTTGTTTCGAACAATGAAAACACCATCCATCTTGGCATCTTCATGGTTATGACTTTTGGGTGGTTGGGTATGTCAGCTACCTTTGTTTGATGTTTTTATTGGGTAGAACTATAGAAGCAAAATCTTTCATTACATAAATTAGCTCAAGGGTTTTAATTAAATGGTGGTGGTGCTACATTTATAGTTCTGGTTTGGGCCAATGGACAAATGCTGGTGAAGTTCCTGTAATCTAGTGGATGCCCTGACTAGACACCTGCCTGAGTAATTAAATAAGTACTTTTGAATTCCTTATTATACCCATGATCTAATGGATGTGTGTGTTTGTTTGATTACTTTTGTATGGTTTCCATCAATGGATGTAGGTATATCAAACTCTTGGACTGCCATATTGGTGTCATTGGACCACCAAGGTATGTGGAACCCTGAGGTCTGCAATGTGGGAAAGGCAATATTTGGGAGCAGTTCTATCTCCAGGTGTGGACTCCATAACACAGCCTTGCTAATGAATATGTTATTCCCCATGTGTCTGATTTGCGGCAAAGCCATTGGACATCATCTTTAGTCTCAATTATACCACCTATTTATTTGTGTCTCTCCTAGTCATGAGGCTTGACTACAATTATAGAGGAATCTTGTATTAAATTTTCATTGCTCATTTATTGATATATTTACAGTTATAATGTATTGAGTGAGTTGGATGATTTAATTGTGACTTGGTAGATAAACTAAATTTTTATGTAATCGGACTTTACCTTTTGTGTTCATGAGTAAAAATGGTAAAATTGAAGGTGGTGTCTAATATATCTGTCCTAATGGTGCTAGTTTATCAAACTGTCGGTATCTGCTACACATTTTAGAAAAACCTCAATAAGGGAGGCTTAAAGTTCAGACTTGATTGTAGAACAATAATAGAATGCTGATCCCAAGTGATGAAATATGCATATATGATGATTTACAACCTACCAAAGGTGGGGATTTCCTACCGAGTGCCCATTTAGGAGCATTGGTGGACATTTGGACTGAATATCAACTATCTTCACCATAACTTTTTATTAATCAAAGAACAATTAGGTAAATTATCAATTATAGGCCTTTTTTAAGATTCCTGAAGCACCTATAAAAATGTTGAACATGATTTTTGTGGTTTTCAATTCCAGTAAAGACATTTCCTAGCGGTTTAACTATGGCAAATCTTATTTACAGTTCCTCAACCAGAAATAAATCCATCTTAAAGATCCTCTTTGTGAATCTAGCTCCTTAAGGCAAAAACACAAAATTTTAAATCGAATCCATGGAGATCAATATTACATAAAAAAATAAACAGCTAACACGGGGATTGAAGTCGAGTTCTGAGCCGAAAACAACGCGAGCACTAGAAATGAATTCAAAAGGAATAGCATACATGTGTAAGTTGATTATAATATAATTGGTGGATTCGAATCTTGGTTGAAGAGATGGGCTGAAGATGCGGCGTGTGGGTGTGGTTAGGATTGGGTGATGAATGAAGAATTCTTAGGTTGGAGGATGAAGGAGCAGGAGGCAGGGACGGCGGCCAGGAAAGGTGGGAGGTTGGGGTTCCTCGGACTTGTGTTATGGCGGGAGAGCGGCGCGGCGGAGATGGAGACCGCAATTCTCGTTTTGCTTACGGCTTCCTCTTGTGGCGAGAGGGGAGAAAACGGCTTGGCGAGAGAGGGGAGACACGGGAGGGGAGAGCAGTGGGAACCACGGTAGGGAGAAAGCGCGATGAAGGGTTTGAAAGAGTCCCGCGTGAGGGGTTTGAGAAATAGTCGAGAAAAGAAGGGTTGTGAGGAAATATTTAGTAAAAGGAATAGATAGCCGCTTCTTTGAAAAAGCGTTATCTGTTTTTTATCTATGATAGCGTTTTTGAGGAACTCTATCTGTTCTCTTATATACTGCGCTTCCTCAAAAAAGCGCTATCTATTCTGTCAGTCTACATTTAATAGCGTTCCTTAAGGAACCATTGTCTTAGAATGAGGAATAGATGGCTCTCTTAAGGGCGCTATTAAAGCTTTCTGCCTATTTTTAGTAGCGTTTTTTTTTTCATTGAAGTGCTTGCGAAAGTCTGCTACTCACACCCCTTTATGTAGTAGGTACACATACACGTATACATGTTTATAACTGCATGAGCATTCATATTATAGCATATAGTTTATTCAATGGGTTCCACACCCCCAAACATCAACGTTGGAAAACTATGCCTGAGTACTTCAATATTTAGGCTCTAAGGTTTGATGCTAATCTCATGAGATATCTCTAACCTCGTGATGTGTTGATCAGACTCGATCTCCACGGGCAGCAGCCAGGCACACGGGCCAAAACCCATCGCACCTTTATCAACATCGCAGTACGATTGATAAATAGCTTGAATGGGGTCTCGTTGTCCTCGGCACAATGAAGAACATGAGCAGTATGATCTACTGAAGCAAGTAAGTAATATCTCATAGAACCATGCTTACGCGTCCCAAATGCATGCAAGAAAAACACTTTATTTTAGACCCTTTTCTTTGTGTTATATCTTTCTTTGTCAAAGCTATCAAAGAACTTCCCGATCACCCATCATAATTTTAAACATCTTTATAACTTTCATTAATAACAGGACCTCAAAGTTTGAGTGGTCAATCACGAAGCCCTTAGACCTTGCAATCGGTCTTAGGTTTAGTATTAACACATCTCAAAAATGTTTTAACTTCTTTAAGTAGATACCCGGTCTGCACTGACAACAACCCTAATACCGCACGTCTCGGTTATTAAGTTCATGCTCGTCATTTTGCGTCATTTAGATTCTGTGAAAAACAAATCCCATAATGAGATCTCAACTATCCAGGATTCAGGAAATCGTCATTAGGTAGCCTCGTTGCACCAAAAATCCTTTCTACTTGAAATTTGTTTGTAAAGCGTCAAATCATAGAAAAACCCGTTTTCCTTTGGGAACTCATTTTTTCGGAAATAACGTCAAATCATCAAGAAATCTTTTCTTGAAACTTCAATTCAAAGAAAATAATAAATCAGGTGAGGATTAAATCTCTTTTCAAAATAATCTTCTTTGTTTTAAACTCCCAATCTTAAATAATTTGAAACTTACCTGATGGTTTAGCATTTTCAAAAAGCGTTTTAGGTCGAACTTCACAGGTCCTCGCCCCACTCTGCACCACCCCATCCATACCACTACCCTATCACCACTATATGAGTCTCCCCCACCCATTCTACACCATCCCTCACCCATTATATACCCTCAGTGATCCATCTGCATCATCCCTACCCAGCTACATCCCGCCCACGCTACCCCTTTCACCCGTGTCCATACCTCCACTCGCTTTGCGCCAGCGCACTACCCTCCTCTTCCCGCCCCCTCTTGGACCCGCACCACACCCGCACCCGCACCACCATCATCGCCGACTACAGCCGGTCACACATGCGCGGGTTATCGTTTATGAGCTCTGGAATGATGCCCTGGTAGGACATGAGCCATTCCAGCCTCATCATCCAGCGTCGCGCTCAGTGATCCACGACCACGGCCATACCATCATCATCATACATGCAATAGTAATTGCGCTGAGACTTGCACGAGTGGGCGGGTTCGTACGAGGATCGACCATGGATCAGATCTGTTTCGGATCGTTTAGTTTAATTTAATTTAATGTTGTTTAAAAATAATTGCTATTTAATAAGTATATTTTGTTGGTTGTCTTATTGTTGATTTAATGAAATTATGAATTTTCAACTCATCCCATGAAAGTGGGATCAAAGCACGTTACCTAGCCATCAAGGGTAGTATCACCAGACACGGCCATCATGGGGGGTGGTCCCAGGAGGATCGGGATCGTATCTTGACGATTGGGGTAAGTTCTTGTTTATTAGTTCATGTAATTTTCCCTTTATTTTATATCTTTTTTGTATAATGTTACTAATATTTTTTTTTTTGTTTTACGAGGCTTGTGCCTTTGGTTAACACACACCTCGGAGATACGTGCTATCTTTGGCATAGAATAGTTGCTCGAATGAGGACATGCTCAGGGAGCGTGGGAGGCCGGATACGTTCAGATTATGTCGGGCCAACATCTGGCCCAGCGTGGCCATCTTTGGGGACACTCCATCTTCCAAGTTGAAGTGTGAGACGGCGAAGGAAATCGGGCTTCGAGAAGGGTGGGAGCATACTGCTTGGTGGTTTTGTTAGCCACACATCGACATGCCATTTACATGGTATGCATATATAAATAACATTATTTATAAATTGTATATTTTTATTAAAAATTTGTTTTATAACTAATTGATTTTATTGGTGTGTGGCGAGTGCAAGCTCGGTCTGTTGATGTCCTGATCTTTGGGCGGATACGTATTCACTCGGACAAGCCGAGTTTGTTGATGAGAGGTCGAGGCGGAGCAGGTGGTGAGCTACATTGTTTTAATATTTAAACTATTGGTAATTATTATTATATATATATATATATATATTGCCTGTAATGTATTGATCGCGGCCGCGTCTAAACGCGAGGTTTAGTTAGGTAGCATCCAGTTGCCTCTCTCTGCGTGCCTCGAGATCGTTCTCGAGGGACCCCTCGAGGTTGAGCGACTATGAGACAAGCTTTGGTGGATGTAGGCGAGGTGGGAAAAACAAGGAGACGATTACGATCTGCGACCTTATCCGGTTGATCGTCGGTCGGCAAGGCTTGACCATTGGAGAGCCTACATCCTCGGCTCCACGGGACACGGAGGAGTGCGGCCGGCGAGGAGGTGCAGCGGCGAGGGAGACGAGCGAGCACATCATGCGAGGATAGAGACATTCTCTATGGTCATGTTGTGTGCTTGATTTCCTCCCACGAGACGGGCAGCGGGCACTCTACGGGGGTCTCCCATGCCACCCCGGTCAGCCCGACTCTCCATTACTACTCACGATCCACCACCTTAGCAGCATGATGGCGGTCGATCTCTTGTGAGCCGCATCTTGATATGGTCATGTGGCCGTGAACTCCCAGACGGAGAGCGATAGCGGCGGATATTATGGTGATAGGTATTAGGATAGTTATAGGTGTAGTAGAGTTTTGCGGAGATAGACGGATATTTTATTTATGGATTATATGTTGAGTTTGTTTTATTTTAGAATTAATTTTAATTTAGTTGCTTTTAATTTTTTTTAATTTTAATTTTGTTTTGTAATTGATAATATAATAATATTTAATTATAATAAAATATAAATTAATAAATAAATTATAATAATAATTCATAAATAAAATATAATTAAATTTTTTTTAAGCTTAAAAGGCATGCATAGGCATCACAGATAGTGGAGGACATCGCAACTAGGTTGGCACCTCGACCTTTATCAATCATCTGCTGACACCGGTTTATTAATAATAAACAAAGGAAAGCGACAAAGCATGGGGGGGACATAAACCAAACCCGTGAAAAATCAACCAAATCTAAAATTGGGAAGACCAACTCTATTACGAAAGAGGTCTTCCCCGATGAGAAGGGGAAAGAATCCCCCCAAAAAAAACCTGAATAGACAAGCCATGAGAGGCAAGTTTATCGGCACAACTATTGCCCTACTCTATAGATATGAGAATAAGCAAAATTCATATTCCTAGCTATACCACGAGACAATTGGACCATCTATTTCTAAGGCGCCAAGGAACAATGTTGATATTCTTGAAGGCAGGATTACCAATTGAGAATCACGCTCTAACCAAAGATGATTCCAACCTTTTGCATTGGCTAGCTCAATTGCGAAGCATGGCACCAATCAGTTCAGCCTTGAAAGCATTAGATTCACCAATGTTGGTGAAAAACAACCAAGCACATCGCATCCTTATTCTGAATATGCCACCACAAGATGCTCGACCCAGGACACCCAAAGGCAGCCCCATCCGCTATTACACTTCACCACTAAATAGAGGGTATGCCAAAGCACCAATTTGATGGTAGGAGCCTTACATAAATGAGCATCCACAGAAAGCGATGCAAAAGCCTGAGTCGGCGAGTAGGGTAAAGCCAGTCCCTTCTTTGATGCATGAGCATGGAACAATTGGTAGTAACAAGATTAGCTAGCGTATGGAATGAAATTTTTGAGCTATCAAACCTTAATTTATTCCTACGGTGCCATATGACCCGTATAATGTTAGTGATCGCGGCAAGCACAAGATCCTTGGCACGAGAACTCCGTTGCTTGTTACGAATCCCGCGAGATAGCATAGAGGAGGAGTCTAGAGAGCATGAAAGAATGCATCTCAACCCGGTTCCAGAAGGCTGCGGCAAAGGGCGGTCAAAGAATAAGTGATCGATGGTCTCCTCGAGAGGCATAAGGCAGTTGCAAATAGACACAACGATGCAGCCCCTACATCTAAGGTTCTCATCGGTAGGCATTCGGCCATGAAGAATTCGCCAAACCGGAGAAAGGATTTCGGGGTGGTATCTTCTTTGGACGAGATAGACTTACCCCAAGGAAGGAAAGGCTCGAAGGATTACGGAAAATAAAAGCCTCCTTGAGGGGATAGGGTGCAGAATCGGAATTCCATCTAGGTGATCCTCACGTTTTACGGGGATAGAAATCTTCTCACACTTCAGCCAAGAAGCGAGGAACCTGCGACAGCCACGGTAGGGAGACGCCATTTACCATCTTTTATAAAATCACCAACTTTAGAAAACAACAAGGGATGAACTTGGTTGGAATATTAGCCATGGCAACTATTGGCATGGAAAGCCATGTCGATCCAGTTGATCTGTGGAACCATTACCAATTTGCCGGCGCAGATTACGCATGCTGATGGAAACCATCTTTTAATGCCAAGCCAAATGGAAGAGCTGATATGATGGGTTACACATGTTCCTTTCACGATAACTCTAGCTCGAAGGATCTTTGCACCTGATTGTTAGAAGAAACCAACTCTGACAAATTTTAAGCATTCTTTCCTTTTTTTATGTCCTTGATGGATCTAAGGCCCAACCCTCCATCCTGAATTGGAGCACAAACCTTTCTCCAAGATCGATAGCCACTTTCTGTCATTAATGTTTCGGCCGGATAAAACATCTAATCCATTTGTCGATGGTTTTTAACAAGCAAGTGGCCAGGGGAGTAAGCGGTGAAGCGTAAATCAACATACTATGAATGATAGAGGTCACCAATTGAACCCTACCCATGATGGAAAGTAAGCAACCTTTCCAAGTGGCTGGTTTCTCTCGATTCTATCAGACTAGGCTGGAGGAGTGTATTTTCCTTGGCTTCCCTTGGAACAAAGGCACTCCAAGATAGTTAAAGGAAGACGACCGGAGAAAGCCAAGCAGTTAGAAATGGAGAGCTTCCTTGCGGTGAGAGTGGGCCAGCACTTAAATTTGGATTTTTAGGGACTTACCACTTGACCAGAAGTATGCTCATAGGCCCTCAAGAGAAACCAAACTTTGCAGACTTTTTTTAGTGCCTTTGCGGAAGATCGGCACATCATCGGCATAAAGGATATGACTAGGCAACCTATGACCACGAGGACCGGTCATCAAGCTGTAGGAGACCCTCATTCACAAGCATATAGATGCCTCTACTAAGAACCTCCTCGGCCAAGGCAAAAGAGGAGAGGAGACAAAGGATCTCCTTGCTCGACTCCCTTTTGCTGACTAAAGAAAGCGGCAACCTTCCCATTCCATGGCAATGGAGATCTTTGCTGAATTGAGAATAACCCTCACCCAATTACAAAAACACTGATCAAAACCAAAAGCATCAAGGACACTCGGCAAAGCCCCGATCTAAAGTATCAAAAGCCTTTCGAATGTCAATCTTTATAGCCAATTGGCCGCAAAAGATCTTTTTATTTAGCAAGTTAACACCTCGGAAAGCGGAACAAACACAATCTACAATCTGCCTACCTTTGATGAAACCTCTTTGGTTGCTAGAGATGATTTTAGGTGCTATTCTTGCCACCTATCAGCCATTACCTTGGTTATGATCTTGGGCGGAAATTAGCCAATGCAATAGGCCTATCTTGATCTCTCTCTATGGCACCTTGAACTTTAGGAATCGAGCCACCACATTAGAGTTGAGGTTAGGTAAGATCCAACCATCTTTAAAGAATTGCAGCACTGAGTGGAACACATCATGAGAGATAATATCCCAGAAATCTTTGGTAGAAAAAACCCCAAATCCATCAGGCCTGGAGCACCATTCGCATTCATTGAAAACACAGCATTCTTAACTTCATCCATGGATGGCGGCATAGTAAGCATGTCATTGTCCTCACTAGAAACAAGTTTAGGGATTACCTTGTCAACAGGACCATTGTTATGACCCGAGTTATCGGATGCAAAAACAGCCATAAAATGGTCCGAGGATATGCTCCTCTATTCTTTGCTGGGTGGTTGAGAACTTGATCTCCATGCATTAGAACAAATCTGCTTTGTGACATGTCGATCTTGGCTGTTCTGTGAAAGAAAGTTGTGTTTCTGTCACCAAAGGCATACAGGTTCATTCGGGCCTTCTCCATCGAAGCCCCTCCTCACATCTAAGGGCATTTTGTAATTGAATATGCTTTTCTTTTTCTGAACATGGAGATGTCAAAATAGCCAAGCTGATTCAATTGATGTTGGATGTTATCCTTACGCCGGTGTGCATTTGTAACATTAGTATGAACATTACCAAAAACCAGTTTATTCCAATCTCTAAGCCTCCTTTTGAGAAGCCTCAACTTTTGAGACAAAACAAACATAGGGCAGCCATAAATTTTCTCCTGCCAAACCTCAGATACTACTTTGATGCAATCTGGATGTGAAGACCACATTTTTAAGAACTTAAAGGAGGAATGATAAGCCTCTGGCTCATCTAGTTTTATAGCTAGTATGACCAGGGTTTTGTGCAAATTATATCGTATTTTCACCCAAATTAGATTAGATTGTCCTCAAGCAAGGTTTTGAGTCTCTAGAGTAGTTTTAAGTTAATTTAGCAAGTTTTAAGTCAAAATAATACACTTATGCTTATTTCCTTGTTTTCAGGTTAAGTAGAAGTTGAGAAAATAAAGAACAGGGGATTCGCCCCTGAAAGCCATGCTCGCCTCGCGACCGGCTTTATTTGTTCCAAGAAATTGCTAAGTCTCTAGGTCGCCTCGCGAAGAAGGTCTCGCCCGCGAATCTTTCAAACTTGAGAAAGTCGGGAGACGATCACGGCTTGCCCGTGTTGAAGGTCATGGCGTGGCGGTTTTGAAGGCGAAGAGTCTCGCCGCGAAATCCCTTCGCCTCGCGAGAATGCCAAGGGTTCTTGTGAGTTCATGAAGTTCGCCTCGCGAATGGTTGTTCGCCTCGCGAGCCCTCTGGTCCCGAAATTGTATAAAAGGTACATTACGAATATTTTGGAGGGACTCTTGCTTCTCCATTTTCTGTTTTACACTTTTCTCTGTGATTTCGTTTGTGTTATGGAGAACTAAATTCTTAGGATTGATCTATTGTAATTGATTTCCACATACTTGAGGTTCTTATACTTTCCTGTTTTGTATGCTTTTCCCTCTTCAATGCCATGCCTTGTATTTTGTTTGTTTAATTGAGGTATAATGCATTGTATTGATTTATTTCCGGTGATATCATGTTCCTATAATCAATCGCGTTTGTTTAATTCGCGTGTATGCGTTCATGTTCGTTTAGTTCATGAGGGCTT
This sequence comes from Sophora flavescens, assembly GCA_030762895.1. Classification (NCBI taxonomy): domain Eukaryota; kingdom Viridiplantae; phylum Streptophyta; class Magnoliopsida; order Fabales; family Fabaceae; genus Sophora; species Sophora flavescens. The sequence continues at coordinate 6,451 of JAUPTC010000746.1, read as the reverse complement.
AACCCGTTTGTTTAATTCGGGAATAGGGACATGTATATCTGTGTGCATAGTTTCGTTTGTAAATTGTTGCTACAATCGGGAGGGATAAGAATTTGCTTAGGGCCTGGAAATTGTATGAACCTATGATAGTGGGAAATCAAGAGCAATAGATTAATCTGTTTTTGACTATTGATAATCCCTTTTCAACTGCCTTGTTTTTGATTGCTCTGTTTTGTTGTTTCTTATTTTGCATTCCAATCCAAACCCCCCAAAAAACTTATTTTTGTGAAAAGTAATATTCTCAGAGTCCTTAGAGACGACATCCGAGTTGTCGCACTATACTACAGTTTTAAACCCGCTCGTCCTTTTTGGCGCGTGCGCGACAGCGCGACCAAAAATTGGCGCCGTTGCCGGGGAACTCTGAGTTGTTATTTTTCGCAACTTGTTTTATTTTATTTTTCTTTATTTCTTTTATTTTGTTTTGTTTTGAATTGGTCTGGCTACTAGGTCTCATTGCCCTGAACTGTGTGATTTTGACCCGGAAATTGAAAGAACATTGCACACACTCAGTAGGGATTTCGGGCTAGCACTAGTAGTGATACCAATTTTAAAACTGCTTTTGAAAACATGGGAGACCAAAGGACTTTGAGGCAGCTTGCTGCCACTGATGTGAATTACAATGGTTTGTGCATTGCTTATCCTGGTCTTTGACACACCTTTTGAGTTAAAATCTGGGCTAATCCATTTGTTGCCAAGATTTAATGGTCTTGCGGTGAAGATCCACACAAGCACTTGAAGGAGTTCCAAGTTGTCTGCTCCACAACTTTGAGGCCAGAAGAATGGCGAGGGGATCATATCAAGTTGAAGGCTTTTCCATTCTCACTCCGGGAGGCTGCGAAAGATTGGCTTTTATACCTTGCGCCGAATTCCATTACCACATGGAGCGACTTGAAGAAGCTCTTCCTGGAGAAATATTTTCCCGCCTCTCAGAGCGCCGCAATTAGGAAAGAAATCTGTGGAATAAGGCAAGGAAATGAGTCGCTAGGCGGAGTATTGGGAGAGGGGTTCAAGCGGGTTGACATCTAGTTGCCCCGACACCAAATTTACGAACAGCTCCTCATCCAATATTTTTATGAAGGATTGCAGCCTATGGATAGGAATATTTTGGATCTTTGCTAGTGGGGAGCATTGGTTGACAAGACCCCAGCTGCTGCTAAGCAACTTATTGAGAACATGTCGATGAATTCCCGGCAATTCACTACAAGAAGAAATTCTGTTGAGACTAGAGGTGTACATGAGGTCCGCACTTCCTCTTCCCGGCCATGACAGGTGATGATAGAATTGATAGGCTCACTTCTTTGGTAGAGAAATTGGTAATGGATAGGGTTCAGCCTGCGGTGTTGTGTGGCATGTGCGGTTCTCCGAGCACCCATATGAAGCATGCCCCATTTGCAAGGAGGGTCGATTCTTTGAATCACCTCAAGCCTTTGCGGTCCATCGGTATAATCGGGGCAACAACCGGAGCGAGATCTGGCATTCGAGATCTTTCAACAAATAGGTACCATCCCGTGGAGTAATCACCTAATCTGCGGTATGGGAACTCATCCCAGCAATCGATGGCACCTCGAGAATCCTCCTCCGGTGACTACTTGAGCACCCTCCGGACCTTGATAGATGACATGCTCAATAAAATGGCTGCACAAATGGCTGCACAAAATCTCTGATTTCAGCATCAAATAGGGCAGTTCCGAGCACGATTCCGGGCCTCACGGGCACAATTTCAGCAGAGAACGGATGCGAGTATTCGGGCATTGCATACACAGATTGGACAGATGGCTACTGGACATAAATAATATAAAGCAAGGTCAAGGAACAACCCAGCTGCCAGCACGGCCGGGTGATCAATCCTAATGCCTCCAATCCCAATGTGAGTTCTATATCTCCGAGGGCGGAAAGGTTGTTGAGGCCACTTACGGAAAGAATGAAGAAACTATGAAGGCTACTCCGAGCCCTCTTTGTTGAAGTTACTCCCGAGCACGTGGTTGAAGTTGAAAGCGAGAGAGTGTATAGACCACCCATTCCATTCCCACACAGAATCCAGAAAAATTTGAAGAGTGGTGGTGAAGATAAAGAGAAGGCAATTCTTGATGTGTTAAGAAAGGTTGGTGTTAATATCCCTCTGTTGGATGTGATCAAGCAAGTGGCCGGATATGCCAAATTTCTCAAGGACCTATGCACCAACAAGAGGGGCGATGAAGACTAATGAGAGGGTTGACTTGGGAAGAAATGTCTCGGCGCTTATCCGGTCCGAGGCGAGAAAGAGTTGTTGCTTTCACCCGGCACGCGCCACCGAAGTGCAAGGATCCGAGCACCTTCACTATCCCATGCACTATTGGGGACAAGAAGTTTGAAAACTGCATGTTGGACTTGGGAGCATCTATCAATGTCATGCCTACCTCCATCTTTAACAAAGCGGATCTTGGTCCTTTGAAGTACCAGGTATCACCATTGAGTTGGCCAACGGGACTGTGCCGCCCCATGGGAATGGTGGAAGATGTACTAGTGCAAGTTGATGATCCGATCTTCCCGGTGATTTCTACATCTTGGACATGGCGGGCGAGACACATTCCATGAAATCACCAATCATCCGCGGGCCATTCATGAAGACAGCCAAGACTAACATTGATGTGGGTGATGGAACCATGTCTATGAAGTTTGGGGATATAGTTGCAAAGTTCAACATATTTGATGCCATGAAACATCCGGCGGAAGAGCACTCTGTATTCCACATTGAGCTGGTATCCGAGACTATTGAGGATAACCATGAGAACTTGTTTTCTAATTTTCCACTTAATTACAGGCTGTGATGATATTCTTTCTTTTCTTGATTGTACTAACGCTAACCATTTTGTGGTTTGTCTTTGAGATTGCTTGCATGTTTAGCGGGGTGATAAGATTGTCGGTGCGGTGGATGAGAAACATGAAGAAGATGAAGGAGCACTGGAGGCCCTCTCTACCTCTTTGGACTTAGACTGCAAGGAATGGGATCCAGGTGACAGCTCCCGCTTACACTGCACTTGATCAGGGAGTACTCTTTTCCTTTCCCTCACTATGATCTTATAATTCTGCTGTTCATTGGGGACAATGCATGTTTTAAGTGTGGGGGAAGGAATTAGTTGTAGTTTTTCTCTTCTTTGAATAAAGTTTTCTTTTCTTTGAATAAAGCTCCTGAATAATTTGAGAAGCTCAGGAGCATTTGTGTGTTTAGTCATTTGATTCGCAAGTTTGTTAGATTTTGATTGATGTTGCATGAGTTGCTTGCATGATTGATATGTGATGATCCCCCCTAGGCTGAAAAATTTGAAAAATTTTTGTGATTCCCATGTGAAATTGAAAACTGAACTTTGGGATTTTGTGATGATAGCATGATGAATGATAAGTTTGGGGTGATAGGGAGCACACACTAGGGATAGTATCTCTGTTCAAATAATTTGCAAATAATGTCCAGGTGAGGTTTTGAGCCTCCAACATGTTTTAAAATGTGTGAAAATCACTTTCAAGTTGCACTTCCCTGGATTTGATTAAATCTCTTTTTGGTTTGCATGATTATATGTGTGTAGCAAATGATTTAGGCAGTTTCTTTGTAAATAGCTACTTGGCCTGAATAAACCAATTCCTAATGCATGTTCCTAGTTAGCCCTTTTGAGCCTATTAGCTTGTTAATTCTTGATAACCTAATGTTATAAGCCCTAAAATCGGAAAACCATGTTAACCCAATCTTAGGATTAGGAGAGCATGTAATCTTATAATGGGTGCAATAAACTAAAGTTTGGGGTGGCTGCAAGGTGTAATATGTTGTTGAAAAAGAAAAAAAAAAAAAAGAGTTGGAGCCAAAAGCTTGTGAAAGAAAAAGTGTACAAATATTGAAAAAAAATGCCAAAAAGAAATAAAAAGAGCTGTAGCCACCCGAAGTGTAAAGAAAAAAAATAAAATAAAGAAAGGAACTTGAGTGAAATTCAAAGTGTAAAAATGTTTCATGCTCTCTTAGTTCCTAGGGTCTTGACCTAGTACCTTTGTATATCCTACCCTTAGCCGGGCCCCCCACAACCTATAAAAGACCTTTTGATGTTGCTTGCATGTTTTCTGTGGGAACCATTTTGAGGTGAAAATCAAACTTTTTGGGAAGTGTACTTGAAAAGTGAACGGAGTGCAAGTTGTTAGCCACATAAAGCCGAGTGGTATTGAGTGAACAAATAATGCCCATGTGAGGAAGGCAGTTGTTTGGATTTGGTGATCTCCCTCTTGTGTGTGACTTAGATTCCCTACTTAGATTTCTGATTGTTTTCATGATGGAACTCTCAATTGTTTGGAATAAATGAATGTGTGAATTGCTCTGTTTGAAATAGGGAAGCAATGAAGAAAAATTGTTTTTGAAGTTGCTTGAATTTGTGCAATGTTGGTTGAATCTTTTAAGCTTGCCAGGTCCTGAGTCTTTTTGATTTTTGAGTCTTAGTTTGCTTGGGGACAAGCAAAGTTTAAGTTTGGGGTATTTTGATAAGCCTCTGGCTCATCTAGTTTTATAGCTAGTATGACCAGGGTTTTGTGCAAATTATATCGTATTTTCACCCAAATTAGATTAGATTGTCCTCAAGCAAGGTTTTGAGTCTCTAGAGTAGTTTTAAGTTAATTTAGCAAGTTTTAAGTCAAAATAATACACTTATGCTTATTTCCTTGTTTTCAGGTTAAGTAGAAGTTGAGAAAATAAAGAACAGGGGATTAGCCCACTGAAAGCCATGCTCGCCTCGCGACCCCGGCTTTGACTGTTCCAAGAAATTGCTAAGTCTCCGGGGTCGCCTCGCGAAGAAGGTCTCGCCCCGCGAGTCTTCCAAACCTGAGAAAGTCAGAGACGATCACGGCTTGCCCGTGTTGAAGGTCATGGCCGTGGCAGTTTTGAAGCTGAAGAGTCTCGCCGCGCGAGAATCACTTCGCCTCGCGAGAATGCCAAGGGTTGCTGACAGTTCATGAAATTCGCCTCGCGAATGGTTGTTCGCCTCGCGAGCCCTCTGAATTCTGAAATTGTATAAAAGGCTGTTCTGAATATTTTGGAGGGACTCTTGCTTCTCCATTTTCTGTTTTACACTTTTCTCTGTGATTTCGTTTGTGTTATGGAGAACTAAATTCTTAGGATTGATCTATTGTAATTGATTTCCACATACTTGAGGTTCTTATACTTTCTGTTTTGTATGCTTTTCCCTCTTCAATGCCATGCCTTGTATTTCTGTTTGTTTAATTCAGGAGTATAATGCATTGTATTGATTTATTTCCGGTGATATCATGTTCCTATAATCAATCGCGTTTGTTTAATTCGCGTGTGTACGTTCATGTTCGTTTAGTTCATGAGGGCTTAACCCCGTTTGTTTAATTCGGGAATAGGGACATGTATCTGTTGCAGTAGTTTCGTTTGTAAATTGTTGATACAACCGGGAGGGCATAAGAATTTGCTTAGGGCCTGAAATTGTATGAACCTATGATAGTGGGAAATCAAGAGCAATAGATTAATCTGTTTTTGACTATTGATAATCCCTTTTCAACTGCCTTGTTTTTGATTGCTCTGTTTTGTTGTTTCTTATTTTGCATTCCAATCCAAACCCCCCCCAAAAACTTATTTTTGTGAAAAGTAATATTCTCAGAGTCCTTAGAGACGACATCCGAGTTGTCGCACTATACTACAGTTTTAAACCCGCTCGTCCTTTTTGGCGCGTGCGCGACAGCGCGACCAAGGAACCATGCATACAACTATCTTTTTCCAAAGATAATAAAATAGGAAAGTGATCTGACCTACTCCTGGTAAGAGTACAGCATGAAACACTCTACCAGAAATCAAGCCATAGGTCATTACAAATGGATCTATCCAATCTTCTTTCAGAAAAAGAGCTGCCCCTCCTACCATTGGCCCATGTGAATTGAGCACCCCGAGTTTGAACATGGTGCAATTTGGAAGAATCAGTCCAGTTCCTAAAGTCCTCACAAGAAGCACTAGATGGAAGTCTGGAACCTCTGTGCTCATGAGAACCGAGAATAGCATTGAAGTCTCCAATGTGACACCAAGGACCAGGATGGGATTGTTGCAAATTAGAGAGATCCAGCCAGAGCTGTCTTCTGATCACCACACTGGTAGCAGCATAAACAGCTGAGACAAAAAATTCCTGACCATCCTTCTCAAGGGAAAAAGCAATAAACTGATTGGAGTTGGCAATAATGTTTGGAGTGTAAAAATCAGAACATAAGCACCAAAGGTTTGGCAGTAAACCATTTCTATCATTAACAGCAAAGATCTTTAAATTTAAGCTATCCCAAAAGCTAACAGGAATAGAATCATGCGCAATCCAAGGCTCTGATATAAACAAAAAATCTGGTTTATTCAAAAGACACGGCTTTTTCAAGACTAACCTAGTATCAAGGTTACCAATAC
>JAUPTC010000745.1:0-37193 GCA_030762895.1 Sophora flavescens | reverse complement strand
TATCTTGCTATTTCATATATATATATGATATGAGGCATTCCAATTTATTGTGTTACTTGTTTAAACATAATAAAGTCCTTAGAATAGAAATTTCAGTTTAATAGAATATCAAGTACATGACTTGATCGTGAGACACTATTGAACAATGAAATCCTATTCTTAAATATCCGTAGTCAAGTATTTTATCAACAAGGACAATAATAATACAATTGAGACTATTATGTGTGCAGACTGATGACCATATCTCACGGGTCATGGATATGAGATATCGAGTCGCCAAATAGGTACACATTAAGGTAATGATGTACTGGATTGACCCACCATGAGAACACTACATGGAGCGTTATGTGAGTGTCATAAGTAGTTCTCATAGTGACAATGGTGTATGTAATCCTTCGACCTGAAATCACTACGATCCCTACATGAGGAGTCGTGTGCTTTAATATCGTCAAACGTCATCTGTAATAGGATGATTATAAAGACGGTCATTGGGCATACCACGAGTCATGCAGAGGGATGTGAGTGACCTAGATGGAATTTGTCCCTCCTACATAACAGGAGTAATATCTGTGGGCCCCCTGATAGAGTGAGACTATAAAATGCATGGCCGTGCTGAAATGAGTCAATATGAGATATTGACCTCATTTGTTGTTAACTCTACTCGGGTATCAGGGAACATGATATTGAACCATACAAGGGTGACACATTCTATGCCTTGTGTTCAATATAGATATATGGACAAAGGGATAATAATGCACATGAATATTTGTCACAGAAAGGTTTCGTCAAATCACTGACTTTCTCACTACTTAGGTAGCAGTGATGTATTGCTAGATATCTCTCATTTGTTTGTAATATTAAATGGGATTTAATATTACTGCTAACGTATTGGGAACCTATAGGGTCACACACAAAAGAGCGGATTAAAAGAAGCATTAAAAGAAAGTTGGACTTTCCTATTGGGCAAAGCGCATAGTAGATGGGCTTAGGTCAAATGCTGCTCACTAACTCACTTAAGGAGGTGCTACTATAAGTAGACCACTTAAGTTGTTGTGCCTAGATGGTTGATAACCTAGCCGCACAAAAGAGAGTAAGAGTGAACAGCAAAGTCTCGGTTTTGAAGCTAGCACTGTGAGACAGAGACGCTTCGGTTCGTGACGTTGGACGCTCACGGAATCCGCTCGTGTGGATACCTCTAGAGACACCGTTCGTGCGATGTTCGTGATAGACGAATTTCAACCAACAGCCATCGCTTCAAGAGGTAAACTTTCTAATCATGAATCATGATCATTCGGAAGGATCCTTCGATGGGAATTTTTCCGCTGCGTTTTAATTTTGTTTTATACGCAAATTCCCAACAGTGGTATCAGAGCCGCTTGCGGAACCATGATTCTGTTACGTGGTTTTCCTGTTATGTATGATAACATGTTTATAATGTGAATCTTTTTCTGAAAATTGTTTTTGAAAATCGTTTGCATCCGGTTTGCGAAACCTTGTTTTTGTAATTTTCGTATGTATATGATATATGCGTCTATTGCATGTTTGTGTATATATGCGATATGTACGTTGGTTCTGAATCCTTATTATGTTCTGCGATGGCATCAAATGTTGATGTTAAACATGATTGTTTTCAATTCTGTGTTGGCGGCGTTAAGGGGTTTCAGACATGAAAAGTTCATGTTGTTGTGGCTGAGGTTCCAAGTGTTGAAACCGTAGCCGTCGTTCCTTGCAACGTGAAGTGTTCACGGGTCTTACGGTTTTAGGGTTGAAAGGTTGACGCCCTAACAACCAAGGAAGCGAGGCACACTTCGGAGAGAAATTTTTTCTTCGGGGCGCTGCCCCGCACCCCGCAAGGGGCAGCCTCCCCTTGACCCCGCCCGCTGACCGGGCAGCGGGACCCCGTGCTACCTCTGCGTAGTGTGTAATTTCGAAATTCAAATTTTGAAATTTTATGTCACCATTTAATAATTATATCAATTACAATAAATGTAATTTATAGTAACATCAATTATAATAAATGTAATTTATTATATATATGTTACGTTTTCAAAATTCAGATTTTGAAATGTGATTTATATCAATCACAATGAATGTGATTTATAGTAACATCAATTATAATAAATGTGATTTATTATATATATTTTACGTTTTCAAAATTCAGATTTTGAAATGTGATTTATATCAATCACAATAAATGTGATTTATAACGTCAATTATAATAAATGTGATTTATTATATATATGTTACGTTTTCAAAATTCAGATTTTGAAATGTGATTTATATCAATTACAATAAATATGATTTGTGGTAACAACAAATGCAATAAATGTGATTTATAGTGACGTCAATTATAATAAATGTGATTTATTATAATAAATGTGATTTATGAAATTAATAATAATAATAATTGTGTATTATTATTGGTTGTTACTATTTGTTTGGTGATGTATGGTGAATGGTTATGGCCTTAGTCCTTTAATCTTTTGGTTTATATTTTGAAATACGGCCTGCGTGCCGTGCCTTTCTCTTATATTCCATATGTATCTTCTTTTCTCATCTCACTCCCCTCATATGTAAAATGAGGTTTCTGTTTATGTAATGTAATGATGGAGACAAGAAGACGCTATCACGTGGGAGATCTTGCTTGGAGAAGCTTGGACGCTCCTAGGTTTTTGTTTAGATTCTCTCATTGGCTTGGGAGAATCAATGCTTTAGGGGCCATAACCATATCACATTTATTTACCTTATATATGTATGAGATGCATGTATGTATATAGTATGTTAAAAGATGTTTAACTAATATATGTATGAGATGCATGTATGAAAATAGTAAGTTAAAGAGTTTAACAAATGATGAGATCAAATTTTAATCAAATCCCTCAAAAGGAAATATTAAGTCACATTTAAAGGCCTTCCGATGCATGGCACTCGTCAAGACTAATATCGATTAAGTGTGGGTCCGCCAAAGCAGGGTACCTTTATCTATACTAGTAAGACACGATGGGACAAATGTAATGTTCAATTGCTATCCATTGGGTCTGACTTAACTAAGCCAACTTCAATAGGATTGAAAGGCTTAGAGGCTTATAAGTTGGGCTTTAGTCCATGTGATGGATTTGAATAAGAGTTATTCACCCAACTATCCAAGAGTTGCATGAGATGCAATCGGAAAGTGTTTCCTACCTAAATAACCGAATTTTGGGTGATCAGCCAAAGCTGACTTAAAGCTAGGTGAAATATGGATCTTGGCCCACTAGAAAATCTTCCAACGGGATTTTCCGAATCAATGATGAGGGTCATTGTTTTGAGTAAAATAGTGGGAAGCGTATTTAATTAAAGACCTTATTAAATAACTTCATGGCATGATACTTATACTTTACATATTTATCTCTGTAGATTACCATGGCATCAAACACATCAAGTAACCTGTCATTGCGATCCGTCCTTGAGAAGGACAAACTATCCGGAACGAATTTTCTTGATTGGTACAAAAACTTGAGGATTGTCCTCAAACATGAGAAAAAGCTGTATGTTCTTGAGGAGCCTATCCCTGAGAAGCCACCGGCTTCAAGTGCTCCTAGGGCTGACAGGGATGCTTATAAGAAGCATCAGGATGACGCCTTAGACGTGGGCTGTCTTATGCTTGCTGCCATGACCTCTGAGCTTCAAAAGCAACATGAGACCATGGAGGCGTACGATATGATCGTGCACCTCAAGCTGCTCTACCAAGAGCAAGCAAGCAAGAGGAACTGCCCAAAATACCTGGAAGAAAGCAAGAAGAAGAAGGGAAGTGAGACTTCCACTTCAGGTATGTTTGTTATAGAAGTCAATTTATCTACTTCTGCATCATGGGTATTAGATACCGGATGTGGTTCTCACATTTGTACAAATGTGCTGGATTTTAACAGGAGTTGACCTTTGGCAAAGGGGCGAAGTCGACCTACGAGTTGGAAATGGAGCAAAGGTTGCTTTGCTTTAGCCGTAGGGACTTATGTATTGACTTTGCCCACTGGGCTTACTATTCGATTAGAGAACTGTTATTTTGTGCCTGCAATTAGCAGGAATATCATCTCCGTTTCTTGTTTGGACAAGAGTGGTTTTTCTTTTATAATAAAGAACAAAAGTTGTTCTATTTATTTGGATGATATTTTCTATGCTAGTGCACACATGAGTAATGGGCTTTATGTCCTTGATCTTGAAATGCCCATCTATAACATAAATACTAAGAGGTCCAAACCAAATGAGTTGAACCCGTCTTATCTTTGGCATTGTCGTTTAGGCCATATAAATGAGAAGCGCATTTCGAAGCTCCATAAAGATAGACTCTTGGACTCATTTGATTATGTATCATATGAGATATGTGAGTCTTGTTTATTGGGAAAGATGACCAAAGCTCCATTCACCGGCAAAGGTGAAAGAGCCAACGATCTTTTGGGTCTTATACATAGTGATGTATGCGGACCCCTAAACACATTAGCTAGAGGTGGTTTTCAGTACTTCATCACATTTACTGATGATTTCAGTAGATATGGATTTGTGTATCTTATGAAACATAAATCGGAATCCTTTGAAAAGTTCAAGGAATTCAAAAATGAGGTACAAAACCAACTTGGTAAAAATATTAAAGCTCTTCGATCAGATCGAGGTGGTGAATATTTGAGCCTAGAGTTTGATGATCATCTGAAAGAGTGTGGGATTTTATCTTAACTCACTCCACCTGGAACACCATAATGGAATGGTGTTTCTGAGAGGAGAAATCGAACCTTGTTGGACATGGTTCGGTGTATGATGAGTCATGCAAACCTTCCAAACTCTTTCTGGGGACATGCTCTATTAACAGCAGCTTTTACACTTAATCGTATTCCGTCCAAAACGGTAGAAAAGACACCATATGAGATATGGACTGGTAGACGACCCAGCATGTCTTTTATGAAGATTTGGGGTTGTGAAGCATATGTAAAACGTCAAGTTTCTAATAAGCTTGATCCCAAATCTGATAAATGCTTCTTTGTGGGGTATCCCAAAGAAACCAAGGGATACCAATTCTATAATCCTTCCGAAGGCAAAGTGTTTGTCGCACGGACTGGTGTATTCCTAGAAAAGGAGTTTATCTCCATAGGAACCAGTGGGAGGAAGATAGAACTTGAAGAAATTCAAGAATCACAGAGTAGTGACCTACCATTGGTGGAACAGGAGCAACCTTCACGAGAATCTTTGTGGAGGAACAACCCGCTCCGATGGCACAAGACCAGCGTAGGTCTAACGAGGATACGTCACCGGCTGAGAGATATGGATTTCTCATGACTCCACAAGGTGATGTATTGCTCATGGATCAAGATGAGCCTGTGACCTACCAGGAGGCCATTGCGGCCCGAGAATCTAAGAAGTGGCTTGAGGCCATGAAATCTGAGATGGATTCCATGTACACCAACCTGGTATGGACCTTGGTAGAGCCACCTGAAGGGGTAAAACCTATAGGGTGCAAGTGGGTTTTCAAAAAGAAAACTGACATGGATGGTAAGGTACACACCTTTAAGGCGCGATTGGTCGCTAAGGGTTTCAAGCAAATTCATGGTGTCAACTATGATGAGACCTTTTCACCTGTTGCGATGCTTAAATCCGTCCGGATCTTACTTGCTATCGCTGCATACCATGATTATGAGATATGGCAGATGGATGTCAAAACTGCCTTCCTTAATGGAAAGCTTCTTGAGGATTTGTACATGACACAACCTGAAGGCTTTGACATTTCAGAGGATGCTCGAAAGGTATGTAAATTGCAGCGGTCAATCTATGGATTGAAGCAAGCTTCCAGAAGTTGGAACCTTCGTTTTGATGATCTTTGTAAGACAGTACGGATTCATCAAAAATGAAGATGAACCTTGTGTATACAAGAAGGTTAGTGGGAGCATTGTCGTTTTTCTGGTGTTATATGTAGATAACATATTACTCATTGGAAATGACATCCCTACACTACAAAATGTAAAGACATGGTTAGGGAATTGCTTCTCTATGAAAGATTTGGGTGAGGCTACCTATGTATTGGGAATCAGGATCTATAGGGATAGATCGCTGAAATTGCTTGGCCTAAGTCAGAGTACATACATAGACAAAGTGTTGAGACGCTTTAACATGCATGAATCCAAGAAAGGACTCTTGCCTATGTCACATGGTATATGCCTATCAAAGGCACAATCCCTTCCACTCAAGAAGAAAGGGATCGCATGAGTAAGATTCCATATGCATCCGCAATTGGATCTATCATGTATGCCATGTTATGTACTCGACCAGATGTATCGTATGCTTTAAGCATAACGAGCGGTACCGATCGATCCGGTGAAAGTCAGCTGATGTGCTTTGTCAAGAACATCCTTATGTACTTGAGAAGAACTAAGGATTCGTTCTTGGTGTATGGAGGCGAGGAAGAGCTTGCTGTAATAGGTTACACCGATGCTAGCTTCCAGACCGATAAGGATGATTCCAGATCGCAATCTGGTTATGTGTTCTGCCTGAATGGCGGGGCTGTGAGCTGGAAAAGTTCGAAGCGAGAAACAGCGATTGCCGATTCTACTACGGAGGCTGAGTATATTGCTGCCTCCAATGCAGCAAAAGGAGGCTGTTTGGATCGGGAAGTTCATTCTTCGAGCTTGGTACGGTTCCTGGTATTGTGGACCCCATTGATCTCTATTGTGATAACAATGGGACCATTGCACAAGCTAAGGAACCTAGATCTCATCAGCGATCCAAACATTTACTTAGGTGCTTCCATCTCATTCGAGAGATTATCGATAGAGGAGATGTGAAGATATGCAGAGTACCAACGCTTGATAACGTTGCTGACCCACTTACGAAACCTCTTGCTCAACAGAAGCATGAATGTCACACTAGATCGATGGGCATTAGATTTATGCCTGATTGGCTCTAGTGCTAGTGGGAGATTGTTGGTGTAAGCCCTAGAGGCCAATGTATTTCTTTAGACTTACATTTGTATCTTGCTATTTCATATATATATATATATGATATGAGGCATTCCAGTTTATTGTGTTACTTGTTTAAACATAATAAAGTCCTTAGAATAGAAATTTCAGTTTAATAGAATATCAAGTACATGACTTGATCGTGAGACACTATTGAACAATGAAATCCTATTCTTAAATATCCGTAGTCAAGTATTTTATCAACAAGGACAATAATAATACAATTGAGACTATTATGTGTACAGACTGATGACCATATCTCACGGGTCATGGATATGAGATATCGAGTCGCCACATAGGTACACATTAAGGTGATGATGTACTGGATTGACCCACCATGAGAACACTACATGGAGCGTTATTTGAGTGTCATAAGTAGTTCTCATAGTGACAATGGTGTATGTAATCCTTCGACCTGAAATCACTACGATCTCTACATGAGGAGTCGTGTGCTTTAATTTCGTCAAACGTCATCTGTAATAGGATGATTATAAAGACGGTCATTGGGCATACCACGAGTCATGCAGAGGGATGTGAGTGACCTAGATGGAATTTGTCCCTCCTACATAACAGGAGTAATATCTGTGGGCCCCCTGATAGAGTGAGACTGTAAAATGCATGGTCGTCTTTGAAATGAGTCAATATGAGATATTGACCTCATTTGTTGTTAAGTCTACTCGGGTATCAGGGAACATGATATTGAACCATACAAGGGTGACACATTCTATGCCTTGTGTTCAATATAGATATATGGACAAAGGGATAATAATGCACATGAATATTTGTCACAGAAAGGTTTCGTCAAATCATCGACTTTCTCACTACTTAGGTAGCAATGATGTATTGCTAGATACCACTCACTTTGTTTGTAATATTAAATGGGATTTAATATTACTGCTAACGTATTGGGAACCTATAGGGTCACACACAAAAGAGCGGATTAAAAGAAGCATTAAAAGAAAGTTGGACTTTCCTATTGGGCCTAGCGCATAGTAGATGGGCTTAGGTCAAATGCTGCTCACTAACTCACTTAAGGAGGTGCTACTATAAGTAGACCACTTAAGTTGTTGTGCCTAGATGGTTGATAACCTAGCCGCACAAAAGAGAGTAAGAGTGAACAGCAAAGTCTCGGTTTTGAAGCTAGCACTGTGAGACAGAGACGCTTCGGTTCGTGACGTTGGACGCTCACGGAATCCGCTCGTGTGGATACCTCTAGAGACACCGTTCGTGCGGTGTTCGTGATAGATGAATTTCAACCAACAGCCATCGCTTCAAGAGGTAAACTTTCTAATCATGAATCATGATCATTCGCAAGGATCCTTCGATGGGAATTTTTCCGCTGCGTTTTAATTTTGTTTTATACGCAAATTCCCAACATGATTCATGTCGTGGCTCGGTGTGAGGCACCAGATTCATGATTTGGCTCGGTGTGGTGCACCAGATTCCTGACTTGGCACGGTGTGTTGCACCAGATTCATGGTTTGGCTCGGTGTGGTGCACCAGATTCCTGAAATGGCTCGGTCTGGTGCACCGGATTCCTGATTTGGCTCGGTGTGGTGCACCAGATTCATGACTTGGCGCGGTCTGGACCACCAGATTCTTGACTTGGCTAAGTTTGGTCCACCAGATTCATGGTTTGGCTCGGTGTGGTGAACCTCGATTCAGGTTTTGGCTTGGTCTGGTGCCCCTGATTCCTGACTTGGCTCGGTGTGGTGCACCAGATTCATGATTTAGCTCGGTGTGGTTCACCAGATTCCAGACTTGGCTCGGTCTGTTGCACCAGATTCATGACTTGGCTCGGTCTGGTGCACTGGTCTGGTGCACCTGATTCATGGTTTGGCTCCGTCTCGTGCACTAGATTCATGACTTGGCGCGGTCTGGAGCACCAGATTCATGACTTGGCCCGACCTGGAGCACCAGATTCATGGTTTGACTTCGTGTGGTGCACCAGATTCCTGACTTGGCTCGTTGTGGTCCACCAGATTCATGGTTTGTCTCGGTGTGGTGAACCAGATTCTGGGTTTGGCTTGGTCTGGTGCCCCTGATTCCTGACTTGGCTCGGTGTGGTGCACCAGATTCATGATTTGGCTCGGTGTGGTGCACCAGATTCCTGACTTGGCTCGGTCTGGTGCACCAGATTCATGACTTGGCTCGGTCTGGTGCACCAGATTCCTGACTTGGCTCGGTGTGGTGCCCCAGATTCAGGGTTTGGCTCGGTGTGGTGCACCAGATTCCTAACATGGCTCGGTCTGGTGCACCAGATTCCTGACTTGGCTCGGTGTGGTGCACCTCGATTCAAGGTTTGGCTCTGTCTGGTGCCCCTGATTCATGTCGTGGCTCGGTGTGTTGCACTAGATTCATGGTTTGACTCGGTCTGGCGCCCCATGTTCCTTATTTGCACTAGTGCAATAAGTGCTTTTTACGTCAGTTAAAATTGATTTTTTACGTCGAAATCTTGGTATCGTAAATACGGTGGCGTTAATAGTTACTATTTTAACGTCAGTTGAGAACTGACGTTAAATATAACACTATTAACGTCCGTTCCTTAACAAAACCGACGTTAAAATAAAACTATTAACGTCAGTTCTTTAATACAACGGACGTTGATTTTGTTAAAACTAACGTCAGTCGTTATAAAGAACTGACGTTAAAGGTTTAATTTTAACGTCAGTTGTAATAAACAACTGACGTTAATAGAGTACTGTATATTTTATAAAATACTATTAACGTCAGTTGTTTGATACAACTGACGTTAATAAGTTTTTTTTTTAAAATTCAGTTTTAAAATATCACTCCCCTCAGCTATCCCTGCATTCAGTCCCAGTAACACAGAATATCACACACATTACAGAATTGCAAAGGAAAATTGAACAATGGGGGACTTAAAACCAAAACCCATGTATATATATAAATAAATTTTAGTTCCAATGTATAAAAAACAAAACTATCTAAGGATATATATATATACATGTTATTAATTAGTTTCTAAAGTCTAACAAAAAACTATTTATCTAAGTAGTGCGGAGGTATGTTGGCAATTCCTTTTTCAGCCACATACTTGAAGAAGAATTCGGCGAAGCGCATCCTCAAGTCTCTTAACTCATCTTGTTCAATAGGCGATTGGTCGATAAATGCCTAGACACGTTCAAATAATAACAATAACATCAATGCAAGTCATCTTCAAAACTATAATATATAATTTAACAAGTTGTTTAAATATTACCTTCTTCCATCCTTCCGTAATAGATGCGGAGACTATGTTCAGCATATGAAGCATCACATAGTAGCCGCACGACCAACTGTCAGGTTGAAATCGAGACTACCAACAAAATTAATTTCAACGTCAGTTGAATATACACATAAATTAGTAATTATAATAATAATTATTTGATAAATAAACTACCAAACCTTGAGGATGTTCCATGCAGGATTTGCTTTAGCCTTAGAAGTCCTACTTCTCCCGTTGGCGCCACTTATGCTACTCGCCTTCATCGCGCTATCATAAACAAATAATCATGTCGATCAATTAAAAAAATCATTTATCATGTGCGTAATAAACTAAAAACAACTGATATTAAAACTTAAATTTAATTTAAGATTAGTTACTTACATATTTACAGCTTCCACCACCTTCGGTGGCGGATCATGGTGGAGAGAGCAGAAGAATATGACAGTATGCCTAGACGGGTGAAGTACCAACAACTGCCAATAGTCATTCATACAGTAGGGAGCCAGATATAATTCTTTCGGATTGTCTCCCAACACCTTCCCTATGTATTTACTTAATGCATCGCCAGCAAAGAACACGGGCAGAAGGATTGACGGATCTAAGAAACCGTAAACTGATGCAACGCCCTTATCAAGCTGAAGACGATGGAGATACCTAAGATATGAAAAGGGTGTGGATGTTAATTACATAATATATATATATATTGAAATTAAAATAAATTATTAAATGGAAAAATACCAAAAATAAATAAGTTAT
Source organism: Sophora flavescens (assembly GCA_030762895.1). Lineage (NCBI taxonomy): Eukaryota > Viridiplantae > Streptophyta > Magnoliopsida > Fabales > Fabaceae > Sophora > Sophora flavescens. The sequence continues at coordinate 26,231 of JAUPTC010000745.1, read as the reverse complement.
AAAATTAAAATTAACTCACGTGCACCAGAGACTGATGACATTGCTGTTCATCCAGACGTTATTTCTGCAGGCGTTCCCGAGATCGTCACCAACGAAGGAAAATATCCTCTCTTGATTTGGGCGTGCCACCCATCCATCGTGCTCCAATGGACATTCAAAAATCTCATACGAATAATCCTCACCAAGTGAGAACAAACGAGTGATAGGTGACAGCGGCACCGACGTCGACTTGGCCTTCAGTTTAGGAAAATAAAATATATAAGTTTTTGATAATTAAAAAAACACAAGTAATTATTTGACTATTTTGGACATTAATAATGAATAAATACCTTTGCTAACATTTCGAGCTCACGTCGTTTGGAGTCCAACTCAAGCTCACGCCTTTTCATTTCCAACTCATGCTCATGGCGCTGGACTTCCAACTCCCGCTCCCTAGCTGCCAACTCATCGTCCTCCACATGTGCCATACTAAAACTCTCTTTTGTGCTCACATGTGAAGCGTTGGCAAGCCTTGCGGTGTCTTGGGATGTACCGATGGAGGAAAGCTCTCTGGCAAGCGCCTGCTTGAATTCTGGGTTGGCTATTAAGCCTTGCATCAGATGTGATGTAATATCTGGGTTGGTCATGAGGTGCTGAGTAATGTCAGCCAAAATTGATGCTTCATTGACCACCCGCTTTCGTGAAGCAGACTTGCCATAATATTGTTTGATGGTCACGTTCCCAGGAACACCGAGAACCCGACCAGGATGGTCTTTCTTGCCTAGAGCAGTCATCAAGACGTCCTGCCGTCCAGAAGGGACGAATACGCCCTGGGAGGATTTTGCTTTAAGATCCATCTACAATGAAAAAAATGAAAAAACGTGCAAGTGAAAAGTGTTGCAAGTATCTATACAAATATCAATTGAAATCAAGTTAATTATTTACTTACAATCTTATCTGCCACTTCGCGAGTGGCATCAGCTTTAAAAGATCCCGCCTTTGTCATGCGACCGGCTAACCAGACATCCTCGCGGTCGATGTCCGACGGAGGACTTGATGGTGTGCCCTCAGGCACCTCTCCTCTTTCAATCCTAGCAGAGTGCTCTTCCTGCTTCGCCCTCAGCCTATCCGCCATCATCTGCTGGATCCGAGTATGGTACCCACCCTGAGACATGGTGTGGCGGTGGACGTTCTTCGCCTGATTCTGCCGACCCTTATTTGCCTTAGCCTATTCAAACAAAAACACATAATTAAATATAGTTAAATGATCTATAATAAGCATACAAAATTAACTTAATCAACCAACCTGAAATTCTTCATCCTGTCGACTCCTGGCAAACATATCCCAAGTATCCTGATCAATCTAGGGATAATCCGAGAACATTTTATCAAGCCGCTTCTTCCCAGATAGATAGTACCTGGTAAGATCATGTTTGAACCCATTCCAATGCTTTGATGCCATTTTCATACATTTATGACGATGATCCTCGTCATTTGGCACAGTCCAAGCTAGCTACACATTAGATACATATATAACAACTGGATGGATTATAACTCGGATAATTATCTGATAATGTAAATCAAACGAATGTAAAGGTAAAATACCGTGATAGCCTCCCAAATCTGATCCTTAACGTTCTGTGGAACGTCATTCCAGTGGTTGTAGTTGATGCTTACGTGCTGCTTCGCTTGTAGAAACACCCACTTATTAAATTCTTTAGCACGGGGTCCCTGGGCATTTATATTAGCATCGAAGGACACCTCAAGCTTCTGTCCGCTCTGCCTGTCCTTCTCTAGTTTCTTCAACGAGGTGGCTCCTCTACCCCATTTCCTATGAGCCTGTGATGTCGGTATGGACAAAAAAAATGATAAAATAGAGGGTTGTAACATTATAAACTTACATTAACAAGAAGGACTAAAGACAGTATATAACATGCATGTTAACTTACACTAGAATCAGCAGGCGTAGGCGTGATCGGGTCCTGCGAAACCCCAACAGTGTCCTCCCGTGCATGTGGGCTATCCGACTGATCCATATGTATGCATGTTCAAAAACAATATATATGTATTAACATAGGTTATAACTCAAAATAAATACAGAAGTATAAATAAAAATAACTAGATAGGTCCTGTAGATATACAAAACATCTATATATCCAATATAAGGACAATACGGGAGATTGAAAACTATAGTTTTTGAACATTGCCAAGCACTGGTCACGGCCTGGCCGTGATGTCCATCACGGCGGTAACGCACCAACCCCGAATCAGACCCTCATAGGCGGGACGATCACGGCCTGAGTCGTGATGAGCATCACGGCCGTGACAGATCAACCAGCGAGCAACATGCACTCAAAACCAAAAATAGAGACATTCCAAACAACTCAAACTCACGGTTTAAAGTTACAACTACTGAGACTACAGTTTCAACATACACTCAAAACCAAAAATAGAGACATTCCAAACAACTCAAACTCGCAGTTTCAAGTTCCAACTCACGAGACTACAGGTTTCAAACCAGCGAGCAACATGCATGCACTCAAAACCGTGAATAAAAAAATGTGCCCTAATTAAAGACTCACCAGAAATAGGCGCTCGCGTGGTGGTGGGGGGGAAGCTCGAGTGGTGGCCAACGTTCGATGTGGTTACTGAGAGCAGAGGGACAAGGAGAGTTAGTGCACGGGAAGGCCAGGGGAAAGAGAGATGTCAAGCTATTGCAAAGAAGGAGCGGGAAAGACAGAGTTAGGGGTTAAGAGTGTACCTCACGGTGGTGGCGAAGAAGCCCTCGCGGTGGTTGCGGTGGAGATGAGCGCGCGATTAGGGCATAGTGAGAGCGAGAGTGAGGGTTGAGCGTGATGAAAAGAGAAAAGACGTAGAGAAGTGGAGAAGGCGCGCGGGGGGTAAACGTTATAATTAAAATAAAACAACATTTTACGTCAGTTTTTGGTAAAACCTGACATTGAAGATCATATATTTAACGTCAGTTGTCTTAATAAACTGACGTTAAAAACTCTCACACTTATTACGTCAGTTGTTAGTAATAACTGACGTTAAATGTCATATATTTAACGTAAGTTGTATTAAGAAACTGACGTTAAAAACACTCACAACTTCTTACGTCAGTTGTATTACACAACGGACGTTAAAGGTTTATTAGTTTCTGCAGAAACATTCATTCCCTTGACTACTGTGCTACTTACCCATTCACCTTTGTACCTAATCCTCTTAATGAGCATTAAGTTTATAGATAAGTTTTCAAGAAAATCAGAATAACTTAGTAACTTCATCCACTGCTCCTATAAATAGCTTCCTAGCTTCCATCTCCTTTTAATTAATTTTCTGCTTCACAATATGGCTCTGCCGTGGAGATTAACTTCGCCACTCTTTCTTCCTATTCCTAGACTCAAAGGTCTTTGTCTTAATGGTCAAACAGCTTCTGAGTTTGAGTAAATTACATTGCATGGATATTAAGGTTGGGTGAATCACGTAATGTGATTCTCTCACTTTATTTCATCCCCGTCATCCATTTCACTTTGCTTTGGAAGCAAGTGATTGTGGATTCAAGATGATGCATCAAGGAACTCCACTGAAGAAGAAAGATGCAAAGATCCATTTCACTTTGCTTTCGCTGCTAGTGACTGAGGATTTACTTTGCATCTTGGAATTCAAGTGAGGGAGGTGATGCATCCATTGGAGTTTCTGATGACAGGACTGAGAAGAAAATGATGTTGATGCAGAAACTTTTTTATAATTTAGGGCTATGTTGCAGAAATTTTTTATCTTTTAATCATGTAGTTTAACTTATGAATCGCTTCAATTAATGTCATAAGATTTGATTATACATATAACTTGTTTTATGTTAAGTGTTTATTTATTTTAATTTGCACAATAATTTGTTTACTAATTCAAGCTAATTAATAAAAATTAAAAATAAACTTGTATAAAAAAAAGGTTTAGAAATAAACTGCAATACTATATGGAGTGATCTGCGTTAAGAGGGACAACAGGGACATGACAACCAATGAATAATTATTTACGTCAGTTATTTATAGAACTGACGCAAATAGTTTACCCACCACCTCATTTTTAACGTCAACTTATTTGATGACTGCCAAGTTCCCGTATATTAATTACATTATTTCCAATATTCATTCTGCACGTGTATAATATATAGGATTATTTACGTCAGCTATTTATTTAACTGAAGTAAAAATCAAACTTTTAACGTCAGTTGTATAAAAACCTGACGTTAACAATTAATATTTTTTATTAAAAACACTTTTAACGTCAGTTTTTTTAAAAAACTGACATTAAAAGTGTATAGATATCTGCAAAAACATTCATTCCTTTGACTGTACTGTGCTACTTACCCATGCACCTTGTAACTCAATCCTCTTAATGAGCATTAAGTTTATAGGTATGTTTTCAACAAAATCAGAATAGCTTAGTAACTTCATCCCCTGCTCCTATAAATAGCTTCCTTCCATCCTTTTAATTTTCTGCTTCACAATATGGCTCTGCCGTGGAGATTAACTTCATCACTCTTTCTTCCTATTCATAGACTCAAAGGTCTTTGTCTTAATGGTCAAACAACTTCTGAGTTTGAGTAAATTACATTATATGGGTGATAAGTCTGAGTAAATTACATTATGTGAGTTGCTCACCTTATCACCTTCCGGAGAATCAGCTTTGGAGGGCTAATCGGTGCTCGGGGTCACGGTTCCAAAACCTCCGCTTTGGCAGGCAAGTGACCGTCTTGGAAGTCTCTGGAACCACTGCCTTTGCTTGAAACGGATCTGGTGCACCTGTTTTTGCCTCTCTCTTGAGCTCTCTCATGACCCCCAGTTTTCTGAGGTCTTCGGAGTATATATAGTTTTCCCTTTGGCATATTTCATAAAACTCTCTTATGGGATGTAGCTTTAATGTTTAGGATTTTAAACCCTTTCAATGTAACTTTTTATAGGATTTTAAACCCTTTCAATGTAACTTTTTATAGGATTTTAAACCCTTTCAATCTTCTCAGATCGATCGATCAGTATTACACTTCATGAATGAGATCCGGTTTGGGTTATTGATTCAACTTATACTTCGCACATATATTTTAGTTTTCAAAACAGAAACACAAAACATCAAAGCAATTCATGTGAAACTGAAACTTTGAGGAAGGCAATGCGGAAGGAATCATATACTAGATAAAAAAAATTATTAAAATAACTTTTAACGTCTGTTGATGTAGGGACTGACGTTAAAAGTGAAGAGATTTACTTATAACGTCAGTTCTTTATCGAACTGACGTTAAAATGTTCACTTTTAACGTCAGTTCTTTATTGAACTGACGTTATAAGTAAGTCTCTTCACTTTTAACGTCAGTCCTTAAAACAACTGACGTTAAAATTGAATTAATGAAGCCTGATATTTACAAAACTGCCACCGCCTCCTTTTTAACGTCTAGCTTTTGGTTAACTGACGTAAACCTTTACCGTCTAATGTATATTTTCCACTAGTGTTGGCTCGATGTGGTGCACGAGATTCATGATTTGGTGCGGTCTGGTGCACCTGATTCATGGTTTGGCTCGGTGTGGTGCACCAGATTCCTGACTTGGCCCGGTGTGGTGCACCAGATTCCTGACTTGGCTCGGTCTGGTGCACCAGATTCCTTACTTGGCTCGGTGTGGTGCACCAGATTCATGACTTGGCACGGTCTGGAGCACCAGATTCATGACTTGGCCCGGTCTGGTGCACCAGATTCATGGTTTGACTCGGTGTGGTGCACCAGATTCCTGACTTGAGTCGGTGTGGTCCACCAGATTCATGGTTTGGCTCGGTGTGGTGCACCAGATTCAGGGTTTGGCTCGGTCTGGTGCCCCTGATTCCTGTCTTGGCTCGGTGTGAGGCACCAGATTCATGATTTGGCTCGGTGTGGTGCACCAGATTCCTGACTTGGCACGGTGTGTTGCACCAGATTCATGGTTTGGCTCGGTGTGGTGCACCAGATTCATGACTTGGCTCGGTCTGGTGCACCAGATTCCTGACTTGGCTCGGTGTGGTGCACCAGATTCATGGTTTGGCTCGGTGTGGTGCACCAGATTCCTGACATGGCTCGGTCTGGTGCACCAGATTCCTGATTTGGCTCGGTGTGGTGCACCAGATTCATGACTTGGCTCGGTGTGGTGCACCAGATTCATGGTTTGGCTCGGTGTGGTGCACCAGATTCCTGACTTGGCTCGGTCTGGTGCACCAGATTCATGACTTGGGTCGGTGTTGGTGTAAGCCCTAGAGGCCAATGTATTTCTTTAGACTTACATTTGTATCTTGCTATTTCATATATATATATATGATATGAGGCATTCCAGTTTATTGTGTTACTTGTTTAAACATAATAAAGTCCTTAGAATAGAAATTTCTGTTCAATAGAATATCAAGTATATGACTTGATCGTGAGACACTATTGAACAATGAAATCCTATTCTTAAATATCCGTAGTCAAGTATTTTATTAATAAGGACAATAATAATACAATCGAGACTATTATGCGTGCAGACTGATGACCACATCTCACGGGTCATAGATATGAGATATCAAGTTGCCACATAGGTACGCATTAAGGTAATGATGTACTGGATTTACCCACCATGAGAACACTACATGGAGCGTTATGTGAGTGTCATAAGTAGTTCTCATAGTGACAATGGTGTATGTAATCCTTCGACCTGAAATCACTACGATCCCTACATGAGGAGTCGTGTGCTTTAATATCGTCAAACGTCATCTGTAATAGGATGATTATAAAGACGGTCATTGGGCATACCACGAGCCATGCAGAGGGATGTGAGTGACCTAGATGGAATTTGTCCCTCCTACATAACAGGAGTAATATCTGTGGGCCCCCTGATAGAGTGAGACTGTAAAATGCATGGCCGTGCTGAAATGAGTCAATATGAGATATTGACCTCATTTGTTGTTAAGTCTACTCGGGTATCAGGGAACATGATATTGAACCATACAAGGGTGACACATTCTATGCCTTGTGTTCAATATAGATATATGGACAAAGGGATAACAATGCACATGAATATTTGTCACAGAAAGGTTTCGTCAAATCACTGACTTTCTCACTACTTAGGTAGCAGTGATGTATTGCTAGATAACTCTCACTGTTTGTAATATTAAATGGGATTTAATATTACTGCTAACGTATTGGGAACCTATAGGGTCACACACAAAAGAGCGGATTAAAAGAAGCATTAAAAGAAAGTTGGACTTTCCTATTGGGCCTAGCGCATAGTAGATGGGCTTAGGTCAAATGTTGCTCACTAACTCACTTAAGGAGGTGATACTATAAGTAGACCACTTAAGTTGTTGTGCCCACACGGTTGATAACCTAGCCGCACAAAAGAGAGTAAGTGTGAACAACAAAGTCTCGGTTTTGAAGCTAGCACATGGAGACGAGAGACGCTTCGGTTCGTGACGTTGGACGCTCACGGAATCCGCTCGTGTGGATACCTCTAGAGACACCGTTCGTGCGGTGTTCGTGATAGACGAATTTCAACAAACAGCCATCGCTTCAAGAGGTAAACTTTCGAATCATGAATCATGACCATTCGCAAGGATCCTTCGATGGGAATTTTTCCGCTGCGTTTCTTTTGTTTTATACTTAAATTCCCAACAGTGGTATCGAGAGCTTGCTATAAACCATGATTCTATTACGTGGTTTATCTGTTATGTATGATAACATGTTTGTAATGTGAATCGTTTTCTGAAAATTGTTTTTGAAAATCGTTTGCATCTGGTTTGCGAAACCTTGTTTTTGTGATTTTCGTATGTATATGATATATATGTCTATTGCATGTTTGTGTATATATGCGATATGTACATTGGTTCTGAATCCTTATTATGTTCTGCGATGGCATCAAATGTTGATGTCAAATATGATTGTTTTCAGTTCTGTGTTGGCGGCGTTAAGGGGTTTCAGACATGAAAAGTTCATGTTGTTGCGGCTGAGGTTCCAAGTGTTGAAACCGTAGCCGTCGTTCCTTGCAACGTGAAGTGTTCACGGGCCTTGCGGTTTTAGGGTTGAAAGGTTGACGCCCTAGCCACCAAGGATGCGAGGCACACTTCGGAATTTCGGAATTTCCAGCGGGACCCCCGTGCTACCTCTGCGTAGTGTGTAATTTCGAAATTCAAATTTTGAAATTTTATGTCACCATTTAATAATTATATCAATCACAATAAATGTGATTTATAGTAACATCAATTATAATAAATGTGATTTATTATATATATGTTACGGTTTCAAAATTCAGATTTTGAAATGTGATTTATATCAATCACAATAAATGTGATTTATAGTAACATCAATTATAATAAATGTGATTTATTATATATATGTTACGTTTTCAAAATTCAGATTTTGAAATGTGATTTATATCAATTACAATAAATGTGATTTGTTACAATAAATGTGATTTATGTTAATTGAATAAATGTGATTTATGTCAATTACAATAAATGTGATTTGTGGTAACAACAATTGCAATAAATGTGATTTATGTCATTTACAATAAATATGATTTATAATAAATGTGATTTGTGGCAACAACAATTGCAATAAATATGATTTATAGTAACATCTATTATAATAAATGTGATTTATTATATATATATGTTATGTTTTCAAAATTCAGATTTTGAAATCTCTAATTTATGAAATTAATAATAATAATGATTATGTGTTATTATTGGTTGTTACTATTTATTTGGTGATGTATGGTGAATGGTTATGGCCTTAGTCCTTTTACCTTTTGGTTTATATTTTGAAATACGGCCTGCGTGCCGTGTCTTTCTCTTATATTCCATATGTATCTTCTTTTCTCATCTCACTCCCCTCATATGTAAAATGAGGTTTCTTTTTATGTAATGTAATGATGGAGACAAGAAGACGCTATCACGTGGGAGATCTTGCTTGGAGAAGCTTGGACGCTCCTAGGTTTTAGTTTAGATTCTCTCATTGGCTTGGGAGAATCAATGCGTTAGGGGCCATAACCATATCACATTTATTTACCTTATATATGTATGAGATGCATGTATGTATATAGTATGTTAAAAGATGTTTAACTAATATATGTATGAGATGCATGTATGAAAATAGTAAGTTAAAGAGTTTAACAAATGATGAGATCAAGTTTTAATCAAATCCCTCAAAAGGAAATATTAAGTCACGTTAAAAGGCCTTCCGATGCATGGCACTCGTCAAGACTACTATCGATTAAGTGTGGGTCCGCCAAAGCGGGGTACCTTTATCTATAATAGTAAGGCGCGATGGGACAAATGTAATGTTCAACTGCTATCCATTGGGTCTGACTTAACTAAGCCAACTTCAATAGGATTGAAAGGCTTAGAGGCTCATAAGTTGGGCTTTAGTCCATGTGATGGATTAGAATAAGAGTTATTCACCCAACTATCCAAGAGTTGCATGAGATGCAATTGGAAAGTGTTTCCTACCTAAATAACCGAATTTTGGGTGATCAGCCAAAGCTGACTTAAAGCTAGGTGAAATATGGATCTTGGCCCACTAGAAAATCTTCCAACGGGATTTTCCGAATCAATGATGAGGGTCATTGTTTTGAGTAAAATAGTGGGAGGCGTATTTAATTAAAGACCTTATTAAATAACTTCATGGCATGATACTTATACTTTGCATATTTATCTCTGTAGATTACCATGGCATCAAACACATCAAGTAATCTGTCATTGCGATCCGTCCTTGAGAAGGACAAACTATCCGGAACGAATTTTCTGGACTGGTACAGAAAATTGAGGATTGTCCTCAAACATGAGAAAAAGCTGTATGTTCTTGAGGAGCCTATCCCTGAGAAGCCACCGGCTTCAAGTGCTCCTAGGGCTGACAGGGATGCTTATAAGAAGCATCAGGATGACGCCTTAGACGTGGGCTGTCTTATGCTTGCTGCCATGACCTCTGAGCTGCAAAAGCAACATGAGACCATGGAGGCGTACGATATGATCGTGCACCTCAAGCTGCTCTACCAAGAGCAAGCAAGCAAGAGGAACTGCCCAAAATACCTGGAAGAAAGCAAGAAGAAGAAGGGAAGTGAGACTTCCACTTCAGGTATGTTTGTTATAGAAGTCAATTTATCTACTTCTGCATCATGGGTATTAGATACCGGATGTGGTTCTCACATTTGTACAAATGTGCAGGATCTAAACAGGAGTAGACCATTGGCAAAGGGGTAAGTCGACCTACGAGTTGGAAATGGAGCAAAGGTTGCTGCTTTAGCCGTAGGGACTTATGTATTGACTTTGCCCACTGGGCTTACTATTCAGTTAGAGAACTGTTATTTTGTGCCTGCAATTAGCAGGAATATCATTTCCATTTCTTGTTTGGACAAGATTGGTTTTTCTTTTATAATAAAGAACAAAAGTTGTTCTATTTATTTGGATGATATTTTCTATGCTAGTGCACACAAGAGTAATGGACTTTATGTCCTTGATCTTGAAATGCCCATCTATAACGTAAATACTAAGAGGATCAAACCAAATGAGTTGAACCCATCTTATCTTTGGCATTGTCGTTTAGGCCATATAAATGAGAAGCGCATTTCGAATCTCCATAAAGATGGACTCTTGGACTCATTTGATTATGAATCATATGAGATATGTGAGTCTTGTTTATTGGGAAAGATGACTAAAGCTCCATTCACCGGCAAAGGTGAAAGAGCCAACGATGTTTTGGGTCTTATACATAGCGATGTATGCGGACCCCTAAACACATTAGCTAGAGGTGGTTTTCAGTACTTCATCACATTTACTGATGATTTCAGTAGATATGGATTTGTGTATCTTATGAAACATAAATCGGAATCCTTTGAAAAGTTCAAGGAATTCAAAAATGAGGTACAAAACCAACTTGGTAAAAATATTAAAGCTCTTCGATCAGATCGAGGTGGTGAATATTTGAGCCTAGAGTTTGATGATCATCTGAGAGAGTGTGGGATTTTATCTCAACTCACTCCACCTGGAACACCACAATGGAATGGTGTTTCTGAGAGGAGAAATCGAACCTTGTTGGACATGGTTCGGTCTATGATGAGTCATGCAAACTTTCCAAACTCCTTTTGGGGATATGCTCTATTGACAGCAGCTTTTACACTTAACCGTGTTCCATCCAAAATGGTAGAAAAGACACCATATGAGATATGGACTGGTAGACGACCCAGCATGTCTTTTATGAAGATTTGGGGTTGTGAAGCATATGTAAAACGTCAAGTTTCTAATAAGCTTGATCCCAAATCTGATAAATACTTTTTTGTGGGGTATCCCAAAGAAACCAAGGGATACTATTTCTATAATCCTTCCGAAGGCGAAGTGTTTGTCGCACGGACTGGTGTTTTCCTAGAAAAGGAGTTTATCTCCATAGGAACCAGTGGGAGGAAGATAGAACTTGAAGAAATTCAAGAATCACAGAGTAGTGACCTACCATTGGTGGAACAGGAGCAACCTTCACATAATGCTGTGGAGGAACAACCCGCTCCAGTAGCACAAGACCAGTGTAGGTCTAACAGGATACGTCACCAGCCTGAGAGATATGGATTTCTCATGACTCCACAAGGTGATGTATTGCTCATGGATCAAGATGAGCCTGTGACCTACCAGGAGGCCATTACTGGCCCAGAATCTGAGAAGTGGCTTGAGGCCATGAAATCTGAGATGGATTCCATGTACACCAACCAGGTATGGACCTTGGTAGAGCCACCCAAGGGGTAAAACCTATAGGGTGCAAGTGGGTTTTCAAAAAGAAAACTGACATGGATGGTAAGGTACACACCTTTAAGGCGCGATTGGTCGCTAAGGGTTTCAAGCAAATTCATGGTGTCGACTATGATGAGACCTTTTCACCTGTTGCGATGCTTAAATCCGTCCGGATCTTACTTGCTATCGCTGCATACCATGATTATGAGATATGGCAGATGGATGTCAAAACTGCCTTCCTTAATGGAAAGCTTCTTGAGGATGTGTACATGATACAACCTGAAGGCTTTGACATTTCAGAGGATGCCCGAAAGGTATGTAAATTGCAGCAGTCAATCTATGGATTGAAGCAAGCTTCCAGAAGTTGGAACCTTCGTTTTGATGATCTTTGTAAGACAGATGACGGATTCATCAAAAATGAAGATGAACCTTGTGTCTACAAGAAGGTTAGTGGGAGCATTGTTGTTTTTCTGGTGTTATATGTAGATGACATATTACTCATTGGAAATGACATCCCTACACTACAAAATGTAAAGACATGGTTAGGGAATTGCTTCTCTATGAAAGATTTGGGTGAGGCTACCTATGTATTGGGAATCAGGATCTATAGGGATAGATCGCTGAAATTGCTTGGCCTAAGTCGGAGTACATACATAGACAAAGTGTTGAGACGCTTTAACATGCATGAATCCAAGAAAGGACTCTTGCCTATGTCACATGGTATATGCCTATCAAAGGCACAATCCCCTTCCACTCAAGAAGAAAGGGATCGCATGAGTAAGATTCCATATGCATCCGCAATTGGATCTATCATGTATGCCTTGTTATGTACTCGACCGGATGTATCGTATGCTTTAAGCATAACGAGCGGTGTACCGATCGATCCCTGAAAGTCACTGGTCTCTTTGTCAAGAGCATCCTTAAGTACTTGAGAAGAACTAAGGATTCGTTCTTGGTATATGGAGGTGAGGAAGAGCTTGATGTAATAGGTTACACCGATGCTAGCTTCCGGCATCGATAAGGATGATTCCGGATCGCAATCTGGTTATGTGTTCTGCTCGAATGGCGGGGCTGTGAGCTGGAAAAGTTCGAAGCGGGAGACAGTTGCCGATTCTACTACGGAGGCTGAGTATATTGCTTGCCTCCAATGCAGCAAAGGAGGCATTTTGGATCGGGAAGTTCATTACCGAGCTTGGTACGGTTCCTGGTATTGTGGACCCCGTTGATCTCTATTGTGATAACAATGGGGCCATTGCACAAGCTAAGGAACCTAGATCTCATCAGTTATCCAAACATATACTTAGGCGCTTCCATCTCATTCGAAAGATTATCGATAGAGGAGATGTGAAGATATGCAGAGTACCAACACTTGATAACGTTGCTGACCCACTTACGAAACCTCTTGCTCAACAGAAGCATGAAGGTCACACTAGATCGATGGGCATTAGATTGATGCCTGATTGGCTCTAGTGCTAGTGGGAGATTGTTGGTGTAAGCCCTAGAGGCCAATGTATTTCTTTAGACTTACATTTGTATCTTGCTTTTTCATATATATATATGATATGTGGCATTCCAGTTTATTGTGTTACTTGTTTAAACATAATAAAGTCCTTAGAATAGAATTTTCTGTTCAATAGAATATCAAGTATATGACTTGATCGTGAGACACTATTGAACAATGAAATCCTATTCTTAAATATCCGTAGTCAAGTATTTTATTAATAAGGACAATAATAATACAATTGAGACTATTATGTGTGCAGATCGATGACCATATCTCACGGGTCATGGATATGAGATATCAAGTTGCCACATAGGTACGCATTAAGGTAATGATGTCTTGGATTGACCCACCATAAGAACACTACATGGAGCGTTATGTGAGTGTCATAAGTAGTTCTCATAGTGACAATGGTGTATGTAATCCTTCGACCAGAAATCACTACGATCCCTACATGAGGAGTCGTGGTGCTTTAATATCGTCAAACGTCATCTGTAATAGGATGATTATAAAGACGATCATTGGGCATACCACGAGCCATGCGAGAGGGATGTGAGTGACCTAGATGGAATTTGTCCCTCCTACATAACAGGAGTAATATCAGTGGGCCCCCGATAGAGTGAGATCTAGAAATGCATGGTGGCGTCTTGAAATGAGTCAATATGAGATATTGACCTCATTTGTTGTTAAGTCTACTCGGGTATCAGGGAACATGATATTGAACCATACAAGGGTGACACATTCTATGCCTTGTGTTTAATATAGATATATGGACAAAGGGATAATAATGCACATGAATATTTGTCACGTAAAGGTTTCGTCAAATCATCGACTTTCTCACTACTTAGGTAGCAAGTGATGTATTGCTAGATACTCACATCGTTTGTAATATTAAATGGGATTTAATATTACTGCTAACGTATTGGGAACCTATAGGGTCACACACAAAAGAGCGGATTAAAAGAAGCATTAAAAGAAAGTTGGACTTTCCTATTGGGCCTAGCGCATAGTAGATGGGCTTAGGTCAAATGTTGCTCACTAACTCACTTAAGGAGGTGATACTATAAGTAGACCACTTAAGTTGTTGTGCCCACACGGTTGATAACCTAGCCGCACAAAAGAGAGTAAGAGTGAACAGCAAAGTCTCGGTTTTGAAGCTAGCACTGTGAGACAGAGACGCTTCGGTTCGTGACGTTGGACGCTCGCGTGTGGATACCTCTAGAGACACCGTTCGTGCGGTGTTCGTGATAGACGAATTTCAACCAACAGCCATCGCTTCAAGAGGTAAACTTTCTAATCATGAATCATGACCATTCGCAAGGATCCTTCGATGGGAATTTTTCCGCTGCGTTTTAATTTTGTTTTATACGCAAATTCCCAACAGTACCTATGTGGCGACTCGATATCTCATATCCATGACCCGTGAGATATGGTCATCAGTCTGCACACATAATAGTCTCAATTGTATTATTATTGTCCTTGTTGATAAAATACTTGACTACGGATATTTAAGAATAGGATTTCATTGTTCAATAGTGTCTCACGATCAAGTCATGTACTTGATATTCTATTAAACTGAAATTTCTATTCTAAGGACTTTATTATGTTTAAACAAGTAACACAATAAACTGGAATGCCTCATATCATATATATATATATGAAATAGCAAGATACAAATGTAAGTCTAAAGAAATACATTGGCCTCTAGGGCTTACACCAACATCTCCAAGCATGATCTCCCACAGGATAACGTCTTCTTGTCTCCATCATTACATTACATAAACAGAAACCTCATTTTACATATGAGGGGAGTGAGATGAGAAAAGAATATACATATGGAATATAAGAGAAAGGCACGGCACGCAGGCCGTATTTCAAAATATAAACCAAAAGATTAAAGGACTAAGGTCATAACCATTCACCATACATTACCAAATAAATAGTAACAACCAATAATAATACACAATTATTATTATTATTATTATTAATTAGAGATTTCAAAATCTGAATTTTGAAAACATAACATATATATAATAAATCACATTTATTGTAATTGACGTTACTATAAATCACATTTATTGTAATTGATGTTACTATAAATCACATTTATTGTAATTGATGTTACTATAAATCACATTTATTGTAATTGATGTTACTATAAATCACATTTATTGTAATTGATGTTATTATTAAATGGTGACATAAAAGATTTCAAAAATTGGATTTCGAAATAACACACTACGCAGAGGTAGCACGGGGTTCCCGCTTCCTTGGCTGCTAGGGCTTCAACCTCTCAACCCTAAAACCGCAAGGCCCGTGAACACTTCACGCTGCAAGGAACGGCGGTTAGGGTTTCAACCCTTGGAACCTCAGCCGCAAGAACATGAACTTTTCATGTCTGACACCCTTTAACGCCGCCAACAGTGAACTGAAACCGATCATGTTTAACATCAACACTTGACGCCATCGCAGAACATAATAAGGATTCCAGAACCAATGTACATATCGCATATATACACATAAATGTGCTATAGACGCATATATCATATACATACGAAAATTACAGAAACAAGGTTTCGCAAAAACGGATGCAAACGATTTTCAGAAAACAAACGATTCACATTATTAACATGTTATCATACATAACAGGTAAACCACGTAATGAGAATCATGGTTTCATGGCGGCTCCGATACCACTGTTGGGAATTTGCGTATAAAACAAAATAACCCAGCGGAAAAAAAATTCCCATCAAAGGATCCTTGCGAATGGTCATGATTCATGGTTAGAAGATTTACCTCTTGAAGCGATGAGAATTGATTGAAATCGTCTATCACGAACACCGCACGAACGGTGTCTCTAAGGTATCCACACGAGCAGATCCCGTGAACGTCCAACGTCACTAACACGAAGCGTCTACGCCTCACAGTGCTGCTGCTGGCAAGACCTGCTGCTCACTGTCACTCTCTATGTGCGGCTAGGGTAAAAAAAACCGTGTAGGCACAATAGCTTAAGTGGTCTACTTATAATAGCACCTCCTTAAGTGAGTTAGTGAGCAGCGTTTGACCTAAGCCCCATGTACTATGCGCTAGGCCCAATAGAAGAGTCCAACTCTCCTTTTAATGCTTCTTTTGATCCGCTCTTATGTGTGTGACCCTATAAATTCCCAAAACGTTAGTAGTAATATTAAATCCCATTTAATATTACAGACAGTGAGCGGTATCTAGAAATACATCACTGCCACCTAAGTAGTGAGAAAGTCAGTGATTTGACGAAACCTTTCTGTGACAAATATTCATGTGCATTTTTATCCCTTTGTCCATATATCTATATTGAACACAAGACATAGAATGTGTCACCCTTGTATGGTTCAATATCATGTTCCCTGATACCCGAGTAGACTTAACAACAAATGAGGTCAATATCTCATATTGACTCATTTCAAAGACTGATCATGCATTTTACAGTCTCACTCTATCGGGGGGCCCACGATATTACTCCTGTTATGTAGGAGGGACAAATTCCATCTAGGTCACTCACATCCCTCTGCATGGCTCGTGGTATGCCCAATGACCGTCTTTATAATCATCCTATTACAGATGACGTTTGACGATATTAAAGCACACTACTCCTCATGTAGGGATCGTAGCGATTTCAGGTCGAAGGATTGCATACACCATTGTCACTATGAGAACTACTTATGACACTCACATAACGCTCCATGTAGTGTTCTCATGGTGGGTCAATCCAGTACATCATTACTCTAATGTGTACCTATGTGGCGACTCGATATCTCATATCCATGACCCGTGAGATATGGTCATCAGTCTGCATACATAATAGTCTCAATGTATTATTATAGTCCTTATTAATAAAATACTTGACTACGGATATTTAAGAATAGGATTTCATTGTTCAATAGTGTCTCACGATCAAGTCATGTACTTGATATTCTATTAAACTGAAATTTCTATTCTAAGGACTTTATTATGTTTAAACAAGTAACACAATAAACTGGAATGCCTCATATATATATATATATATATATATATAATGGCAAGATACAAATGTAAGTCTAAGAAATACACTGGCCTCTAGGGCTTACACCAACAAAAGATTCTATTAAATCTTAACTACAACTTCTTCACTGCTAAACTAAAGTCTTCTTTGTAATATTTAAGCAACAAATCGGGGTTAAAAATTTTTCAGCAGCATATGTCAAGCATACATATAAACTCATGAACATTAGTGGTCACATTCTTATTATTTCTCTAACCAGAGAGCACCCAAAAATATATATATATACCTCACATGTAAGCAACAACTACCATTCAAAACATGAGTGTATCACAAAATCAACATGCAAGTGATAATCATATCATAAACTCAACATACATCAATCCTAATGGTCTCCAAACAACAACCTTCATAGTTTCTAAAATCTAAAACTCACATGTATGTCAAGACTAGCACCATATATCATGCATGCAACCCTTAACTAAGCATATGGGGATATCTCCTCCTCAAAAACGTAGCACACATTTAACATGGAAAGGTGTTTATGCTACAGTCTAGAAAGAAAGAAAAGAGAAGAGGAAAATTATTACAACCCACTTTCAAATGAAAACATCTTCAAAGAAAAAAAAAATCTAAGTAAAAGGAGTAGTTAAAAAAATATCTTTTAAGATTTCCTTGAGGTTTTTGAGTTAGGGACCTCCAAAAACCCCAAGCTGTTATTTTATCATGGACATGCATGCAGTCCATTTCCAAGCCTCTGAAGTAAAGATCATCTTCCCCCTACCTCAGCAGTCACGATTTTGAAACAGGTTCAAGGTTTGGTTTCTTCTCTTGATGTGCTCCTCCTTCCAGAAATGAAACAAGTTTAACAGTAACAACAATAAAATATTAAAAGTGGGAACCGGTAAAATAGTGAAGGAGGGAAAGAAATAAAGAAGAACAAATAGTGCAGATGGAGGGAGAAACGAAAATAAGAAAAGAGGAATGGAAGAAAATAAACGAAGTGGAGGAAATGAACTTACGGTGAAGACGAAAAATGTTTGAGAGAAATGTAGTAATTGTGAGTAAAAGAAATAGTATGGGGAGAGAGACAGCGTGCTAAGAAATGTACCGTGAGAGAAAAATGGAAAGTTGAGGGGATTTTAAAGAGGAGAGAGGAAAGGTTAGTAAATTAATCAAAAATTTCTCGCTTTTACACGCTACCACGCTGTCACTACTCAGTTTATTTTGCACCTACACGACACTATTTTCTTCAGGGAACCTAATGCCTCATATTTCACTTACTCACATGGTCCCCACTTCTTGCTGCACCTCACTTCACACTCTCACCACACTCACACACTGATAGGCTCCGGCAAGCGTACCGGATCGAAGCAAGTAATAATAAAACAGTGAGAAACCGAATATCAAACTCAGGAATTGGGAAACCAAGTGTCACTTCATAAATTAAACAACTATTTAGACTGAGAAATAGGTGTGAAAAGATTTCATGGAAATAAAATAAACAATAAAAGAAATCAAATATTTTTTGGGATTTTAAATATGAAAAGATATTTCCAGGAATTGGGTTACCAACAAGACTGCTTATGCTACTAAATTGACTACCCCTCTCGTTAATTATCAAAATTGC
This sequence comes from Sophora flavescens, assembly GCA_030762895.1. Classification (NCBI taxonomy): domain Eukaryota; kingdom Viridiplantae; phylum Streptophyta; class Magnoliopsida; order Fabales; family Fabaceae; genus Sophora; species Sophora flavescens. Next base: position 7,340 of record JAUPTC010000745.1, on the reverse strand, counting down.
TTTGAAGGTGAATTTATCCTAAATAACTTAATGTTCCCTCTCGAGATACAAGAACCATGCCCAATTAAACCAACCCCTACTCTCGTGGTAATTGTATTTAAATTGAACCCATTAAGATTCGTGACAATTCAATGAACCCTCGAAGGACCGCTTCTAACTCTCTTGATTTAAGTCCTAAGTTCAATCCCTATAGATCCGATACCTAAGTTCACCACTAGGTTCGTCCTTAGAGTATCTATGACATGCAAATAAGTGCGCACCAAATTCACAAGTAATTTATGCAATAGGAATTAAATCAAAAGTAAATTGGAACTAACAAAGGAAAAACATCAATTCATAACATAAAACAAGTCTTGGGCATAGCCCCAATTCCTAGAAATTAAAAGACTACTCAAGCATTGACATGGTCATGGCAACCTTGAATAACAAAAGCATAAAAATCCTAAGAGAAAAGAAGAAATTGAGAAGAAGAGAAATCCTAATTTTTACCTAAGGTAGTAGCCAAGAGATCCCTATTTTCGAACCTAATTGCCCTAACGGCCAAACCGTGACAAATTCTGTCTTAGAGAACTTGACACTGGTTGGCCTGTCACAGTCGTAATGGCCATCACGACCTGGCCGTGACATGTTCTGGCTTTGTGTTCTTCTTTCGTTTTCAGCTCTGCTCGATCATGGTCGTGATGCATATCACGGCCAGGCCGTGATGGGCTCTGTTTAGCTCATTTTTCTTGTATTTCAAGCTCCGCCTTCATGCAAACTCCAACATAAATGGTCCTCATCATTTTAATATTCTTATTTAATTGCCAAATCAATATCTCCAAATTAATTGCCAAATCTTATCATATCCTTTATTGTTGTGATAGGCAACTATTATCCAGATCCAAATTGATTTGGATCCAATCTTTTATCTCAATGCCAATTGAACTATTTTTAATCATAATAATTCAAATCCAAATTGATTTGGATGCAAATCCATCATGTGGGCCCTTGCAATTTACTTGACAATCTTCAATTTAATTGCAATCCTTCTTCTTTGTCCTTTCCTAAAAATAAAAATAAGAAACTCTTGAGAAAATCAATTAAATTCTAATTAAAATAAATTAAATGCACACTTTGACTATAAAATAACTAAAATAGGAAAACAATGTCTAATTTGGGTTAAATCAAGTATTCAACTCAACTTAATTGATTAAATCCACTCTAAAATAATAGATAAAACATGATAAGCCAGAGGATTATCACACACATATATCACCTTCTCACAATCACAAACAAAGCTAAGTAATTATAATATTATTCTATTACATGCATTTATTTATATATATATATATATATATGTGTGTGTGTGTGTGTGTGTGTGTGTGTGTGTGTGTGTGTGTGTGTGTGTGTGTGTTCATTCATGTCGCATTTCTATGCTGCACATCTTAAGTTACATAATTTATTTAATTTATTATATTCATTTATTTATATAATTTAAGGTAATGTTGTTAACTCATATAATTTCTCTAACACAAACATTATATCTGCACATGTTCACAATTAAGTGTACTTAAATCAAACAATAACTTATATAAAAATATTATATTTATAGTTTACTTATTATTACTTTTTTCCAGAAATTTGTCGCTAAAATAATAATAAAATAAGGATGTTACATTTAGGGTTTATGGTTTTGGCATTTGGGGTTTTGGCTTTAGGGTTGTTCGCATTTGGGGTTTTAGCTTTTGGGGTTTTGGATTTTGGTATTTTGGCTTTTGAGGTGTCGGTGTTTAGGTTTTTGGCATTTGCAGTTATGCATTTCGTATTTGGCATTTCAGATTTTGTCAATTAGGGTTCTGGCTTTTGTTATTGAACTTTTGTGTCTGGTTTTTAGGGTTTAGTGTTTGAGGTTTAGAGTTTAAGGTTTAGGAATTATGGTTTAGGGTTCAAGGTTTAGTATTTGGGGTTTTGGCATTTAGGGTTTAGGGTTTATAGTTTGGGGTTTGGGGTTTAGGGTTTGTTTATTATGGCTTAGGGATTAGGATTAGGCTTTAGGGTTAGCTTTTAGAGTTTTGGCATTTGGGGTTTTGGGTCTAAACCCCAAATACCAAATCCTAAACCTAACACCTGAACCCTAAACCCTTAAACACTAAAAATTATCTACAACAATGGATATTGGATCTGGACAATAGCCTGAAAATGGACAACTATATAACCATTGGATTAGTCGGATTGAACAAACAAAAGAGTCCTCAAAATTGTAAGAAATGATCCTTTAGACATTGTCCATCTGAGTGGTGTGTCACTTTGAACGTGTCGTTTACACTCCTTCCATCTCTACATATCCTTCTACTGTGGGGTTCGGGTGTTAGGTTTATGGTTTAGGGTTAGGGTTTAGGGTTCTGGTGTTAGGTTTAGGGTTTATGGTTTGGTATTTGGGGTTTAGGGTTTTGGGGTTAGGTTTAGGGTTTAACCCTAACATTAACACATGAACCCTAAACCCCAAATATAAAACCCTAAGACTAACACCTGATCCCTAAACCTATTACATGAACCCAAGTGTAGAAGGAGATATACGTACCTTGGAGATTTAAGGGTTAGCAATTAAGGTTTTGGCTTTAGGACTATTAACATTTGGGGTTTTGCCTTTTAGGGTTTTGGCTTTTGTGGTGTTAGTATTTAGGGTTTTGGCAGTTAGGGTTTTACGGTTTTGCATTTGGGGTTTTGGTATTTCGGATTTTGTCATTTAGGGTTTGACGTTTAGGGTTTGAACTTTGGGGTCTGGTGTTTAAGGTTTAGTGTTTGGGGTTAGAGCGTAGGGTTTAGGGATTTGGGTTTAGGGTTCGGTATTTAGGGTTTTGGCATTTAAGGTTTAGGTGTGTCAACTTGGTCCCTGAATTTAACAAAATTCCAAATTAGTCCCCGAAATTGTCAAACGTTAATCAAGTTGGTCCCTTTGTCAGTCCCAGTTAGTTGACGGTGTTAAAGGCTCTGAGGTGGCACGTTATCTTCCACATGTCAAGGGATAGATGGTGTCCACGTCGTTGGACTAATCTCAGGGACCATTTTACAACCATGTTATCATATGTGTTGATTCATCTTCTTCAGCTCCCCTCCCCACCCCCATCCCCACATTTTCTCCCTCTCCCCACTGGACACTCCCTCATCCCACTACTAACTCCATTTTAATTAGGGGTCGTCATATGTGTTAATTCATCTTCTTCAGCTCTCCACCCCATCCCACCCCACAGTTTGGACCTACTGAAAGTTTGAAACCTAAAATTGAAAAGGAGATCAGAGTAATACTTTGGAGCAGAGAAAAAATATTGATCTTATGTTTAAAAAAAAGTTTGGAACAATTGACTTTTTTATCCCATTTTTTTCTATTTTGTTTTCTTTGTATTTTTTTTTTTTGTGGGGAGGGGGACCAGGGGTATTGGTTAAAGGTATGTGGATTACTTGTTTCTTCCACATTCATTTCATACATCATGATGGATTCTATTGCAGAAACTACCTGGGTGGCAATTTATTACATCGCAAAATTATGCCTAAGAGCATGGTCTTTGTATTAGTAAGAAAAATCTCAAAGCTCCAGTCAGGTACCGATTATGAGATAAAATATGGGAATTGGGTGGGGAGGGGGATGAGATGGGGTGGTGGTGGTGGTGGTGAATTTAGGGGTGTCCGATGGGAAGGGGGAGAAAAGGTGGGGGTGGGTCTTATAAAAAAAAATTTAAAAAAAGAGAAGGTAGGGATAGGAGTGGGAAGGGGAGCTGAAGAAGATGAATCAACACATGATAACGTAGTATCAAAATGGTCCCTCAAATTGGTGAAATTGGTCCCAGAAATTGGTCCAATGACGTGGACAGCGGGTATCCCTTGACATGTGGCAGATAACGTGCCACCTCAGCACCGTTAACACCGTCAACTAACTGAGACTGATGGAGGGACCAGCTTGATTAAGGTTTGACAATTTCGGGGATTACTTTGGAATTTCGTTAAATTCAGCACACCTTCGCAATTTTAGGGACCAAATTGGAGATATACTCCTCAATTAATACACCTGTAGAAGATAGGTAAACCCTAACTCACAAAATCTTGATTAATACGATTCAATAGATAGTTAATGAATTACTCATCTTGATGTTCTCATTAACCAAATCTAACATGCCATTAATCGGGTATCACTGTGTCCCATTTTGATGTCCAAATAACATAACTGTTTTGCCAAAGCTTGGAATGTATCTCATGAACTTTCTAGTAAACATTAAGTTTTAGTAATTGAACACTTATCTAAAGCTGGCAAAGTACCAGACAAAGATAGTCTCTTTTACGTCAGTTTCTGCTGATAAACATGGTAGAGCCCATTGAAGAAATAAATGAGTAAACCAGAAATTGTGAAATGCAAAAAGTTTATTACATCAACCCAGGTAAAATAAGTAGATTGACACTATAAGTTTTTTTTATTTGTCACATCGGTTCTATAAGTTTTTCTTTTTCAAATTGGTCATACACGTTACGTGTTGTTTCCATGTTAGTATTTTCCGTCAATTTCGACAAAAGAGGCTAACGTGAAAACAGAACGTAACATGTAAGATCATTTGAAGGAAAAAAAACTTATAGGACTGATGTGAAAAGTAAATAAATAAAAGGCTTGATTACACTTTTGGTCCCCCAACTTTAGTTGATGTGCGATTTTAGTCCCTCTAGTTTTTTTAGCACATTTAGTGTAACATCCCAATAATTATGTATATGTGTTTATTTGAAAACTAGTTTTATTAATCAATTAAATATTTATTTTTATGCCTTTTAGCTTATTTGATTTTATTTCCTTATTAAACTATTTTTATTTGGTGCGGTAACATTGCATTATTGTAGTGTATGTACGTTTACAAGACAATAACATTACGCTATTGTCGTTATTATTATTTGATATTAGAAAAATATTTTAAATAATATGATTGAAATAAATTTATTTTTAGATGTTACTCTATTTAATTTTAGATTTGAAAACAAAAGGGTTTGAATTAATCATAGATTAATTTTGGATCACTGATTCTCTTAATAAACCAATTCAACCCTCAATCTCTACTTTAATTCAAATTTTAAACCTTTAGATTTTTCCCCCTTTGTTTTTAGATCCAGAAACCAAAAATCTATTATTTTTCTAAACTCAATTTTAATCACTCAAATTTTTACCCACACCAAAAATAACAAAATCTACTCTTTCTTTCTCTGGTTCCAAGGATGGCCACGTATCCCTCGCTCACTTTATCCTTTTTCCTATCCTTTCCTTTTCTTTTGTTTCTTTCTTTTCTCTATTCTCTTTCTTTTCACGCCTGAACCGCTTTCTTTTTCTCTCTTCTCTCTCTCCACCACATACCACCACCTTCTCTCTAAATTTCTGGCAAACTCCCGCCACCTTTCACAAAACCAAACCCATATAAACGCTCCTCATCCTCTCCTCTACAATTCTAATCAAATATTTTTGCAAGCGGGCAAGGTTGACGTCGGAGCCCCGTCGGGCCGCCACTGTTTTTGCGCTTCCGGCCATCGTACAGCCACCGCCCGGAGAGGAGAATCCGACCTCACATCTCTGCTTGTTGCCCCGCATAGGTTGGTCCAGCTAGTTTCTCGAATCGCCGCCCGCCACCGCCGGCCACCACCGGAGCTACTCTACCACCACTTTTTCCTCCTTGGTAAGAGGATTTCATCCTCTCTTTTCCTTTCCATTGGTTCTCTGGTTTACATTAAGAACCCTAACCTTAAATCCTCTTTTGAAACCCTAACCCTAACATTTTGATTTCAGTTTTAATTTGTGAAATTAACTATGTTTCTATGCAATTGGAACTATGAATTGTTATTTTCCTAAGCTAATTTTATTACTCCTTGGCTAAATTAATTTCCTAAGAACCCTGAGCCCCAATTTGCTTTTATTATTAAATATTTTGTTTTAGTGCAATTGAAACTGTTAAATGATGATTTCCAAGGTCAATTTCATGTTTCTTTGTTCAAATCTCTTTCCCCAATTTTTGTGATGAACCTTAATTTCCCAATTTGATTTTATTTAAAATCGGTTATGTTTTCCTGTAAAATTAAAGATTTAAATGCTTTAGATTGTGTTTTGATGATGAAATGTTGATGGTTGTACTGTTTGGTTGTGGCTAATGCTTGGGTCCTTCTCTGGGATGTTGGCAGTGACTGTGCTTGTTTGGGGAACATGATTTGCATTTTCGGAAGCTGACAGGAGTTGCCTGCAAGTTATTGTGAAGCGTCAAAGGAACCCAGTGCGTCTATGTCAAGTGGGGGAAGATAATACTCTAGGTATAGCATGGGATTAATGCTGGTCATGGGGTATATGCTTAGGAAAATGCATGAGATAAATTGTATGAAGTTTGTTATTATTATGAATTGCTCATAATTGTTTTATTTTGCCAATGTAAATTGTATGAATTGTTTAGTTAGAATTTTGTGAATTATGTGGTTTATGTAATTAAAACTCTATTTGATGATGTTGTGCTAAATGATTGACATGCCTATCTTTGTCTCTTTCATGTTTGCTATATGCTGGCCAAAAAGACGTGTCTGAGGTAATTTATACCTTTGTTTGGTAACCTCCTTTTTCTACCTATGAAGCTGACTGTGTTTTAGTTTGTACTAAATGAGTATTAGACAACTGCGATCTTAGATAAATATCTGGATGGATTAACTACAATAGTTGTTTAATTTAATGAGGTTAAATTCATGTCATCGTGGAAGAATGGATTTTAGGAATGTAGGAGTTATCAAGACGAATTAGAGTATATTGATTAAATGAGGAGTTAAGTTGAATATGATATAGACATACATTGAACGTTGAGTGTTGATTCAATGTTAAGGACACCACTTAGATAAAGTAGGTATGACCTTAAGCAATGATTGATGGAGATAGGATATAACTCTGATTTTATGATGTCAAATCCGAAATTTAGAAGGACCTTAAGTTTGAAATTAATTTGGATAAATGCTAGGACAAATTATAGTAATTACTTTTAAGGGATTTGGAGATATGTGAACAATTAGATAAGGAAGTTACTTGGTTTTTGTTGTAGATGTTGATTAAGTTGGAATTAATTGAAGACGGTCGTAGGATTGGATGTTAGATATGTTATATTCGGATTTTAGAGGGAGGCATAAAAACTCTAAGTGGTTCTAGTGAGTATTTGAGTACTTAAAGGGTAAAGAAGGATGTCCATAAATATGGCATTTAAGTGAATATGATTTTAGTGCAATTGCTTAGGATTTTATTTTGAGGGAATTCTTAGTACAATTTCATGCTCCTGTTTGTTGATTTATTTGTGTAGCTGGGACCTTGGTTTATA
>JAUPTC010000744.1:0-37239 GCA_030762895.1 Sophora flavescens | reverse complement strand
CTCATCTTTGTTTTTCATTTTTGCATGCATTTTCATGTAGTTTAGGCATATTTAATTTGATTTTTGTTAATTTTCCCTTGGAACGGGTAAGGCGGTTTTGTGTGGTGTTGTTTTGCCGAAATCAAGCGTAAAATGCTCAGGATCAACCATGATGGAGTTTGGATGAAGATGGGGCTTGAAAAGTGAAGAAAATGAGCCAAACAGAGCCCATCACGGCCTAGCCGTGATGCCCATCACGGCCATGATCAAGCAGAGAAGAAGGAAAAAGTCAGAAGTTGTCACAGCCTAGCTGTGATTACCATCACGGCCATGACAGACTGTCTCGCGTCGCGAATCTTCCTCTCGCCTCGCGAGAGTCCAAATTCGAAAGAGCGCCTTTAACAGAATCTGTCACGGCCTAGCCGTGATTCCTATTACAGGCAAGAACTTGAAGTCTCGCGACGCGAAAGTCCACTTGCCTCGCGAGAATCTGAAATCTATAGAAGTGCCCAAGGCAGAAGCCGTCACGGCCTGGCCGTGATGGCCATCACGGCCGTGACGCGCATTACTTGGACCTGAAGCAACTGAATTGGATCAGAATTTGAGTTAGATTGGGATTCAAACTTCCCAAATCTATAAATAAGGACTCAAGTCAGAGGCTTAGAGGACTTTACTTTTGGGCTGCTACCACTTTGGCTTTAATCTAGGATCTCTCTTCTCCTTCCTCTTCTTCTCTTATTTTCTGTTTTCATGTTATTTGTAATCAAGCTTGTCGTCACCATGACAAGGCTTGAGTAGTAGCTTAGTTTCTAGGGATTGGGGTCATGCCCGAGATCTGATTTATGTTGTTAATTTGATGTAATATCTTTGTTAATTTCGATTTTGTTTTAGATCTGATTTCTAGTGTTTGAATCACTCATAAGTTCGGTGGCCACTTGTTTGCGTGTCATAGGAATTCTAAGGAGGAACCTAGCGGTGAACTTAGGTGTTGGATCTATAGAGTCAGACTTAGGACTGAAATCACGAGAGTTAGAAGTCGTCCTTCGAGGATCAACGAGTTGTCACGAAACGCAAAGGGTCCAATCTGAATTCGACTACCACGAGAGTAGGGGTTGGTTCAATTGGGCACGGTTTTTGTAACCCGAGAGGGAGCTTAAACTATTAGAGGATAAACTCGCCTTCAAGGCAATTTCGATAATTAACAAGGGTAAATCAGATTAGTAACATAAACAGCCTCGTAGGTAACCCAAATCCCTAGGAATCTATTTAGATCTAAAAAACAATAAATTGTTTACTTCCTGTTTTACTTGATTACATTTTATCTCTTATTTCAAATATCAAATCCTTTTCAAAACCTTTTTATACAGTCCAGTTTTATCATTTAACAATTAGTTGCGATTTGAGATCACGGTCTCTATGGGATCGATATCTTTTTATTACTTGGCGACAATCCGGTACATTTGCCGGAACGCACGTGCATTTGCACGACACACCAAGTTTTTGGCGCCATTGCCCGGGACTGTGCGTTTTCGAATCTCAATTTAATTTTTAAATTGATTTTTCTGGACCTTTTATTTTTATTTAATTTTTATATTTGGAAAACAAAAATTCAAAATTTCTTTCTTTCTAGTGTATCCATCTCTCTGTGTGTTATATGCAAAGATCCCTAAGTCTTGGAGACCTTACTGAGATTGACCAAGAAATCGAGAGGACCTTTCACAGACGTAGGAGACTACAAAGAGATGGAGAAAGGTTGATTCCCATTCCACTCATGGTGAATATTCCGGATACGAAACCTTTGAAGGACTACGCAGCCCCAAATGCTAGGGGTTTGCGAACTGGGATTGCTAGGCCAGAGATCGAGGCGGAGAATTACACCGTACCTCCTATGCTCATTAACATGATTAGGCAACATCAATTCGGAGGATTGCCCTCGGAGGACCCGACTGACCACGTAGAGACATTTTTGGAGTTCACCGACGCTATTAGAATTCATGGCGCCCCGGTCGATGCTATACGCTTGAGGTTGTTCCCCTCATCTCTGACTGGAAAAGCGAAAGCCTGGCTGAAGCAAATACCCGCTAACACCTTGTCTACTTGGGACCAACTCGAATAGGCGTTCTTGGAGAAATTCTTCCCTCCATCCAAGACGGCCTATATACGAACCCAGATCACCGGCTTCTTCCAAAAAGACGGAGAATCCTTATCGAAAGCTTGGGATCGCTACAAGGGACTGCTGGAGTCTTGCCCACACCATGGACTCGAGAGGTGGTTACTAGTGCACACCTTCTACAACGGATTGGACTACTCTTCGAAGGTGTCACTTGATTCTGCAGCTGGTGGAGCCTTTATGAATAGGCCTCTGACTGAGGCATTCAACATCATTGAAAACGTGGCCACCAACTACCACCAATGGGGTTCAGAAAGAGGTAATAACCCGAACAAGATTTCAGGGGGTAAGTTTGAATTTAATAGCACTGATCTTATAATGTCAAAAATAGACTCACTTAATAAATGTTTTGATCAGCTTGAAAGGGCTAATGTGAGTGCAATAGGTGCTACTAACATTGTTTGTGAGATTTGTGGAATGCAGGGACACGACATCATGGAGTGCCCACGAGGTATTGCTCATGGATCCGGCGCTTCGGGGGAACAAGTGAACGCTTGTCACAACTTCTACGACACAAACCCGAAGTTGCCCAATTATGCTCCCACAAATCCCTACAACCAAAGGAAGAACAACCCTTACCTCTCCTACGACAACTACAGCAACACGTTGAACCACGAGTTCCAAGAGGGCCAAGGTAATAGGAAACCCGCAGCGGGGTATCCTCAGGTACAGCAGTATAAACTCGAGTCTTTATTGGAAAGTTTTGTTGAAACCCAAACAAAACAAAATGAAGAGTTTAGACAACAAGGCAGGGCAGTAAACAAGGCAATAAAAGAGCTAGCATCTAAGGTAGACAACTTAGCAATCCATAACAAGATGCTAGAAACCTAGATTGCCCAACAAGCCAGCACATAAACTAGACCTAAGGGTACGTTCCCGGGTCAACCCGAAGCTAATCCCATTGAGCATTGTAATGCCATACACTTGAGGGATGATAAGCTTGGGGTAGGGGAAAAGGACGTGGAACCGGAGGAGGACATGAGCGAAGATGAAGAGCCAGAACCAAAGTATGTCCCTCCACCACCGTACCAACCCCCGATACCTTTCCCACAAAGGTTGGTCAAGAGAAAGCAAGTAGACATAGAAGCTAAAATGCCTCCTAAACTGAAAGACCCAGGTAGCTTCTCTATCGCTTGCTCAATAAAACAAGTGCGAATCGACCAAGTCTTATGTGACTTAGGGGCTAGTGCGAGCTTGATGACGCTCACTATCTTGGAAAGGTTGTGAGCGAAAGAGTTGAGACCATTCAAATTCTCCTTACAATTTGCGGATGGCTCAACTAGGACTCCTCTAGGCATACTAGAGAACGTTCCTGTAAAGGTATGGAAATTCTTCATCCCTACCGATTTCCTGGTATTGGATATGAAAGGGAATTCTGGATTCCCCATCATTTTAGGAAGGCCATTCTTGGCCACCGCTGGAGCAGTAATAGATGTAAGGAATGGCAAACTCTCTCTAAATGTAGAGGAAGGTAAGGTCGATTTTGAATTTACTAACTCATATAACAACCCTCCTTTTGAGAACCATGTGTGCAGGATCGATATCACGTCTCCAGTGGTAAAGGAAGAGCTCAACATGGAAGCAACTCCGAAGATTTGCATGGCTGATGATGCACCAAATGGTGATGGAGTTGGAGTTGCTGATCATGTGGAAACAAAACTTCCGCCGGGAGGGAGTAAGGCCAGGAAGGTCCAAATGAAAAAAGCAAAGCGGAAGCGTAATTGGCCATATGAGCAGAATCGGCTCTTTGAAGGACTCCCATGGAAGAGAAGTGTTCCCGCACTTCTACGCCCAGCCGACCCCGGTTGATTGAAGGAAGTTTGGTCAAGCTTTTGACCGTAAACAAGCGCTTCTTGGGAGGCAACCCAAGCTTTCTTTCCCTTTTCCTTTTGTTTTTGAATTTAGCTCTTGAATAATTTGAGAAGATCAAGAGGCAAAAAATCATAAATTAATAGATTTATCTAGTTTTTTCAGGTTAAAGAGGAAGGAAGAACAAAAAGAGCAAGGACTAATAAAGTCATAAGACATCACGCCCATGCCGTGACAGTGGTCACGGCCGTGACGAGCTAATAAAGGAGACCAGAATTGATCACGACCTGCCCGTGATGAGCCTCATGGCCGTGATGCAGTTTCCAACAAGTTTTAACTGGAATGTGATCCAACACCCGCTACCACCTCGGTGAGTTGTTCCAAATTTTCTCCTCTCTCCGACTTGATTATTTACATTGGGGACAATGTAAGTTTTAAGCTTGGGGTAGGGGTCTTTTTGCAAATTTTTGCATTTTTGCATTTTTCATGTTGCATTCATATAGGCTTAGTTTTGCATGATCACATTCTCTAGATTGCCCCTCACTTAGAATATGCATCCAACTGTGAGAACTTGGTGCCAAATGAATTGAGATAGTGAATTTTTGAACCCAATTTTTTTTTTATTCTTGTGATAGGGCTAAAAATAAAAATTCTTGAGATAATATTTTGATAGTTAATAATTAGCATGTGGTTCCTTAGATTTGTATTTCTCACTGATTTTTGAACTACTAAATGTAAGACTTTGAGCCAAAAAGGGGTACTCACTAAATCTACCCCATTCTTTGTGATAGAGTGTTTTAATTCCTCTTGGATTGTATTCTCTAGAACTTGACTTGAAACCGTTTTGAAACTTGAAAATTTTTGAAAACATTTTTGAAAATACCCCTTAGTTGCCCAATTTTGAGCCTAAAAGATTAAAATACTTTTCTTGGTACCTTGGATTTATTTTGATGAATAATTCTTGGTATGACACCTTTTAAAGTATTACAAAAAGGGTAAAAAGGTAGTTTGAAAAAGTATGGGATGAGAAAGTTAGAAAATATTTCTCTTGAGCTAAAAATCTCCCCTTCTCCAAATAAATAAAATGAAATAAACACAAAAAAAAATGGAGAAGGAGATGACAAAAGAAAGTGAGAAATAAAAATAAAAAGAAAGAAAGAAAGGTGGAAAAGTGAATCAAAGCCCAAAAAGGTATTTTAGAAGGTGTCATGCTTTGCAATGTTTGATAATTTGTTTAGCCTTCTTGAATTTCCCTTCTCTTGATTTTCCCACCTAACAATAAATCCCATGGCCACATTACAACCAAAGTAAAAGACCTCTTGATCCTTATGTGTTTTCATTAATAAAGTAGAGATTTGGTTAATAGTCAAGCTTATGGTAGAATACCTTCCTTGAGGAAATTGAGCGAATTGTTATATACCCTGGAACACTTGAGTGAGGTGAGACGAGTGCCTGAATCAGTGAGAATATGAATTTGAAGAACCTAAGCTTCTAATTGGACTTGAAATCGATTATCTCTTGGGGATTTATTTGAATATGCCTGTCACTTGGATTAGCTTCTCGGGTTCTTGGTTCACTATCCAGGCTTTGATTATTTATATCTTATGGCCTGGGTAATTGCTTGAGGACAAGCAAAATCTTAAGCTTGGGGTGATTTGATGAGTGTGATTTCACCTCATCTTTGTTTATCATTTTTGCATGCATTTTCATGGAGTTTAGGCATATTTAATTTGATTTTTGTTAATTTTCCCTTGGAACGGGTAAGGCGGTTTGTGTCGTGTTGTTTTGCATAAATCAAGGGTAAAATGCTCAGGATCAACCATGATGGAGTTTGGATGAAGATGGGGCTTGAAAAGTGAAGAAAATGAGCCAAACAGAGCCCATCACGGCCTAGCCGTGATGCCCATCACGGCCTAGCCGTGATGCCCATCACGGCCATGATCAAGCAGAGAAGAAGGAAAAATTCAGAAGCTGTCACAGCCTAGCTGTGATTACCATCACGGCCGTGACAGACTGTCTCGCGTTGCGAATCTTCCTCTCGCCTCGCGAGAGTCCAAATTTGAAAGAGCGCCTTTAACAGAATCTGTCACGGCCTAGCCGTGATTCCTATTACAGGCAAGAACTTGAAGTCTCGCGACGTGAAAGTCCACTCGCCTCGCGAGAATCTGAAATCTATAGAAGTGCCCAAGGAAGAAGCCGTCACGGCCTGGCCGTGATGGCCATCACGGCCGTGACGCGCATTACTTGGACCTGAAGCAACTGAATTGGATCAGAATTTGAGTTAGATTGGGATTCAAACTTCCCAAATCTATAAATAAGGACTCAAGTCAGAGGCTTAGAGGACTTTACTTTTGGGCTGCTACCACTTAGGCTTTAATCTAGGATCTCTCTTCTCCTTCCTCTTCTTCTCTTATTTTCTGTTTTCATGTTATTTGTAATCAAGCTTGTCGTCACCATGACAAGGCTTGAGTAGTAGCTTAGTTTCTAGGGATTGGGGCCATGCCCGAGATCTGATTTATGTTGTTAATTTGATGTAATATCTTTGTTAATTTCGATTTTGTTTTAGATCTGATTTCTAGTGTTTGAATCACTCGTAAGTTCGGTGGCCACTTGTTTGCGTGTCATAGGCATTCTAAGGAGGAACCTAGCGGTGAACTTAGGTGTCGGATGTATAGAGTCAGACTTACGACTGAAATCACGAGAGTTAGAAGCCGTCCTTCGAGGATCAACGAGTTGTCATGAAACGCAAAGGATCCAATCTGAATTCGACTACCACGAGAGTAGGGGTTGGTTCAATTGGGCACGGTTTTTGTAACCCGAGAGGGAGCTTAAACTATTAGAGGATAAACTCGCCTTCAAGGCAATTTCGATAATTAACAAGGGTAAATCAGATTAGTAACATAAACAGCCTCATAGGTAACCCAAATCCCTAGGAATCTATTTAGATCTAAAAAACCATAAATTATTTACTTTCTGTTTTACTTGATTACATTTTATCTCTTATTTCAAATATCAAATCCTTTTCAAAACCTTATTATACAATCCAGTTTTATCATTTAACAATTAGTTGCGATTTGAGATCACGGTCTCTATGGGATCGATATCTTTTTATTACTTGGCGACAATCCGGTACACTTGCCGGAATGCACGTGCATTTGCACGACACACCACACCACACCGAGCCAAGTCATGAATCTGGTGCACCACACCGAGCTAGATTAGTCCGGTGCACCACACCGAGCCAAATCAGGAATCTGGTGCACCACACCGAGCCAAGACAGGAATCAGGTGCACCAGACCGAGCCAAGTCAGGAATCAGGTGCACCAGACCGAGCCAAGTCAGGAATCTGGTGCACCACACCGAGCCAAATCAGGAATCTGGTGCACCAGACCGAACCAAATCAGGAATCAGGTGCACCACACCAAGCCAAGTCAGGAATCAGGTGCACCACACCGAGCCAAGTCAGGAATCAGGTGCACCACACCGAACCAAATCAGGAATCAGGTGCACCACACCGAGCCAAGTCAGGAATCTGGTGCACCACACCGAGCCATGTCAGGAATCAGGTGCACCTCACCTAGCCAAGTCAGGAATCTGGTGCACCACACCAAGCCAAACCAGGAATCTGGTGCACCACACCAAGCCAAACCATGAATCTGGTGCACCATATCGGGCCAAGTCATGAATCTGGTGCACCACACCGAGCCAAATCAGGAATCTGGTGCACCACACCGAGCCAAGTCAGGAATCTGGTGCACCACACCGGGCCAAGTCACGAATCTGGTGCACCACACCGAGCCAAATCAGGAATCTGGTGCTCCACACCGAGCCAAGTCAGGAATCAGGTGCACCAGACCGAGCCAAACCATGAATCTGGTGCACCACACCGAGCCAAACCATGAATCTTGTGCACCACACCGAGCCAAACCATGAATCAGGTGCACCTCACCGAGCCAAGTCAAGAATCTGGTGCACCACACCGAGCCAAGTCAGGAATCTGGTGCACCACACCAAGCCAAATCAGGAATCTGGTGCACCACACCGAGCCTAGTTAGGAATCAGGTGCACCAGACCGAGCCAAACCATGAATCTGGTGCACCACACCAAGCCAAACCATGAATCTGGTGCACCACACCGAGCCAAGTCATGAATCTGATGCACCACATCGAGTCAAACCAGGAATCTGGTGCACCACACCGAGCCAAGTCAGGAATCTGGTGCACCACACCGAGCCAAATCAGGAATCTGGTGCACCACACCGAGTCAAGTAAGGAATCAGGTGCACCAGACCGAGCCAAACCATGAATCTGGTGCACCACACCGAGCCAAGTCAGGAATCTGGTGCACCACACCGAGCCAAACCAGGAATCTGGTGCACCATATCGGGCCAAGTCATGAATCTGGTGCATAATCTGGTGCACCACACCGAGCCAAGTCATGAATCTGGCGCACCACACCGAGCCAGATTAGTCCGGTGCACCACACCGAGCCAAATCAGGAATCTGGTGCACCACACCGATCCATGTCAGGAATCAGGTGCACCACACCGAGCCAAGTCAGGAATCTGGTGCACCACATCGGGCCAAGTCACGAATATGGTGCACCACACCGAGCCAAATCAGGAATCTGGTGCTCTACACCGAGCCAAGTCATAAATCTGGTGCACCAGACCGATCCAAACCATGACGATCCAAACCATGAATCTGGAGCACAAGACCGAGGCAGATCCGGCACCTGGTGCACCACACCGAGCCAAACAAGGAATCTGGTGCACCAGACCGAGCCAAGTCAGGAATCTGGTGCGCCACACCGAGCCAAATCAGGAATCTGGTGCACCAGACCGGTGCACCACACCGAGCCAAATCATGAATCTGGTGCACCAGACCGAGCCAAGTCAGGAATCTGGTGCACCACACCCAGCCAAACCATGAATCTGATGCACCAGACCGTGCCAAGTCAGGAATCTGGTGCACCACACCGAGCCAAGTCAGGACTCTGGTGCACCACACCGAGCCAAATCTGGAATCTGGTGCACCACACCGAGCCAAGTCAGGAATCAGGTGCACCAGACCGAGCCAAGTCAAGAATCTGGTGCACCACACCGAGCCAAGTCAGGAATCTGGTGCACCTCACCAAGCCAAGTCAGGAATCTGGTGCACCACACCGAGCCAAACCAGGAATCTGGTGCACCACACCGAGCCAAACCATGAATCTGGTGCACCACACCGGGCCAAGTCATGAATCTGGTGCATAATCTGGTGCACCACACCGAGCCAAGTCTTGAATTTGGTGCACCACACCGAGCCATATTAGTCAAGTGCACCATGTTGGACGAAATCTAGGCAAGTATACCTAGTCGTACAACTAATACGGTGGTGAGACCGTTTATCGTTCCCACGAGGACCGTGACAAGTACTAGCACGTACCGAATCGATTACTATCTAAGTGGATATTTGGATCAAAGGGAGCTCAATAGTAAATACCAAGCCCAATCAGATTTAAAACCTAAAATAAACTAAATAAAAGAAAAAGTTCTTTGAGTAATTTTGTCAAATACTTGGGAGGCAGAGGAAAGGATTCTTCAAATATATGAAAGATGTTGGGATTAGGTTCACTAAACTTCATCCCCATGCAATGAAATGACTAGTAAACAGTTTCTACTTCAAATATGATAATCAATCCACTAGATTACTCAAGCCTTGGTTCCTCGGATGACAAGAGCCTAAATCCACTAATAGACCATAATTCCTTAGGTGGCCTAGATTAATGAATTTGCATGATGATTAGGGATTATACGATTGCTACTAAACCTAAATCCATTCCTAGATACAAGGTTTACCAGGTGGTTGATTTCAGTTCTAATTCTAATACGAATTTTCCAATTGCATACCAAAACAATAATCAAGTCATGGGGGATCACGCCACAACAAGCATTAAGCATAGAAATCAATCACTCATAATGAAGCAAAAAAAATGTATTACAGGGTCAAATCAAATACATGGAGAATTCAGAAATAGCTACATCTAATCCCAATAATGGGAGTTTAGCTACTCATGAGCATAGCCAAAATCAAAGAAATAGAGATGAAAAGGAGAAGAAACTCCATGGAATCCTTGTGCAGCTGCCCCTTGTTCAGAGAGAGTGTTTGAGGGTATCAAAACTGTTTTCTTATGTTCTGCCCGTGCCTCTTTATAGATTAGGATTCGCGTCACGGACGTGATGGCCATCACGACCAGGCTGTGACGCTTTCTGCCTTGGGCGCGCTTTCAAAATATGTTTGTCACGACCGTGACACTCATCACGGCTAGGCTGTGATAGCTTCTGCCTTCACCAATTGGTCTGTCACGACCGTGATGGGCATCACGGCTAGGCCGTGACAGATTCTGCCTAGGAGGGTTCTGACTCAATTAACATGTCACGGCCGTGATGGGCATCACGGCTAGGCCGTGACAGCTTCTGACTTTTTCCTTCTTTCTTCTCAATTATTGCTCGACCACGGCCGTGATGGTTATCACGGCTAGGCCGTGATGGGCTCTGCTTGGCTCAATTTCTTCACTTTTCAAGCTCTATCTTCATCCAAGCTCCATCATGGTCAATCTTGAGCATTTTTCCTTAAATTCCTGCAAAACAACACCAAGAAACCGATTCACCCGTTCCAAGGTAAAAATTAATAGAAATCAATTTAAATATGCCTAAACTATATGAAAATGCATGCAGAAGTGTACAAGAATTATGATGTGAAATCACACTATCAAATCACCCCAAGCTTATTCATTTGCTTGTCCTCAAGCAATCACTAAGGCCAGAAGATATAAATAATCAGAACATGGAAAGTGAACCAAGAACCCGAGTAAATAATCCAAGTAACAGGCATTTCAAATAATTCAACAAGAGATAATCAGTTTCAAGTCCAATTAGAAGCCTAGGTTTCTTAAACTCATATTCTCACTGATTTGGGCACTCTTTCTCACCTGAAAATCACCCCAAGCTTGTTCATTTGCTTGGCAATCTTTCTCACCTCACTCAAGTGTTTAGGGATATATGACAATTCGCTCCATTTTCCTCAAGGATTGAATGCTACCATAGGCTTGACTATCAACCAATTCTCTACTTTATTAATGAAAACAATTAAGAATCAAGAGGTCTTTCGCTTTGGTTGTAACGGGGCCATGGGATTAATCGTTAGGTGGGGAAATCAAGAAAAGGAAATTTCAAAAGGGCTAAACAAAATCATCTAGCATTGTAAAACGTGACACCTTCTAAAATACCTTTTTGGGTTTCGATTCACTTTCGCCACCTTTCTTTCTTTCTTTCTCTTTTATTTCTCACTTTTCTTTTTGTCATCCCCTTCTCCATATATTTCTTTTTCTTTTATTTTTTTCTTTTATTTGGAGAAGGGGAGATTTTTCAGCTCAAGAGAATTTTTTTCTGATTTTCTCATCCCATACTTTTTTTATACTACCTTTATTACCTTTTTGTGCAATACTTTAGAAGGTCTCATATAAAGCATCATTCATCAAAATATTTCAAGGTACCAAGAAAAGTATTTTATTCTTGTAGGCTCAAAATTGGGCACTAAGGGATAGTATTTAGTCAATCAAAGCTCAGCAGGACGGAAAAATACCTAGTGCCTCAATCATTTTCAAAAATGTTTTCAAAAATTTTTAAGCTTCAAAACGGTTTCAAGTCAAGTTCTAGCGAATACAAACCAAGAGGAATAAAACACTCAAACACAAGGAATGGGGTAGATTTAGTGAGTACCCCTTTTTGGCTCAAAATCTCACATTTGTAGTTCAAAAATCAATGAGAAACACAAATCTACGGAACCACATGCTAATTATCAACTATGAAAAGATCATCTCAAGAATTTTTATTTGTAGCCTTATCACAAGAATAATAAATTGGGTTCAAGAATTCACTATCTCAATTTATTTGGCATTCTTACAATTGGATGCATAGTCTAAGCAAAGGGGGTAATCTGATCATGTGATCATGCAAACTACGCCTATATGAATGCAACATGCAAAATGCACAAGTATGCAAAAGTACCCCTACCCCAAGCTTAAAAACTTACATTGTCCCCAATGTAAATAATCAAGTCGGAGAGAGGAGAAAAATGGAACGACTTACCGAGGCGGTAGCGGGTGTTGGCTAACATGATTAGTCAGAAACTTGTTGGAAATTGTGTCACGGTCGTGATGCTTATCACGGGCAGGCCATGATGCATTCTGGTCCATAGGGGTAGCCTGTCACGACCGTGACCTCCATCAAGGCTAGGTCGTGATGCTCTCTGATCTTCAGGGTTCTCTCATCACGCCCGTGATGGGGATCATGGCTGGGCCGTGATCCTTTCTGGTCTTCATGATTAGCTCATCACGGTCGTGACCAGTGTCACGGCCTGGGCGTGATGGTTGCTGACTATGCTTGTCCTTGCCCTTTTGAATCTCCTTCCTTCTTACCCTGAAAACACTTAACAAACCTATTAATCTATGATCTATTTCCTCTTAATTGATAAGCCTCTGGCTTATCTAGTTTTATAACTAGTAAGATCATGGCTTTTGTGCTAATTATTCGAGTTCAATATCCTTTTCGCCCAAATTGGCCTTGTTTTGTTCCTAAGTTAGACTTTGACTCATTCTAGGCATTTTTAGTAGTTTTTAGTCTATTTTGAATAGAATTACGCTTTTTGTTTCTTTTTATTGTTTCAGGATATAAGTGAAGCTCTGAGAGTCAAGGAAAGTCAAGAAATAGTGGAAATTACCATTCTGGAGATACTCGCCCCGCGAGTGGATGCTCGCCTCGCGATCCTGAAGATCAGCTACGCAGCAACAGTCATCCTTTCTGTCTCGCCTCGCGAGAGGATTTTCGCCTTGCGAATAATGAAGATCTTGGAGGACAGAGACCATCACGGCCTAGCCGTGATGAAGGTCACGACTGTGAAAGACTAGGATTTGAAGACTCGCCCCGCGAAACATACTCTCGCCTAGAGAGAGTCCAATTTGAAAGCACGCCAAATTTAATATTCGCCTCGCGAGAGCATGCTCGTCTCGCGAGTTCTTGCAGATCCTGAATCCTATATATTGCTGTTTTAGGGCAGAATTGAAGGAGCTTTTCATTCTCCACTGATTTTGTAGCGTTTAGGCCGAATCCTTGTTACTCTGGAGCTGCGTCTCCCTCTTTTCTTCTTTTATTTTACAATGGTGGTTAATTCTGATTGTTCGTTTGTCGTTACGGGCATGAGGAGCTAATCCCCTCGTCTAAGGGATCAATGAAGCCACCCATGGCGGTATAGTGTTCATGTGATGTATGTTTCTCCCCTTTTCTCAATTGATGTTTTCCAATTCTGATTTGATTGCGTTGATCATATGCATGTGTGATTGACTTGTTAACGTTGATGAGGCTTAGTCGGCAATTCGCGTTTACAACTTGAATTGGGATCACTAATTGAATATTGCACGAGAGTGAGTAGGAGATTAGTGCAACCTTATAGGGAACAAGAATTAATAGAGTTTGATGATTACGGTTATGAGACCTAGTAAGTAATCAACTCAATCGTCGAATACGTCCTATTGAGCACGACAGTGGATATAGGAGAATTTGGGGGTCCCGGTTGACATTGTAATTGAACTTAGGGAGGAATTCATCATCACTTGGGTACTATGCATGATTGGGTAGGTAGATTTGAGACCTTAGATATTTTAATTTCAGATTTTAATACCTTAGTTTTATTAGATTTGTTAATTTAATTGCAATCCTATTTTCTCTCTCTCAACCATCTGCTGTCACTTAACCAACTTATCGAATTTCTCGCGAATTAGGTGAATTGGTAGCCCAATCCTTGTTTTAGACCTCGGTAAATTCTTACCGTGTTTATTTTATTACTTGCGACGACCCGGTACACTTGCCGGTGACTCAACAAGTTTTTGGCGCCGTTGCCGGGGATTGGCACAACCAATTTTTCTAATTTTTAGGGAAGTTTGATTATTTGGTTAAGTTATTTTTATTTTTATTTTTATTTACTATTATTTTTCTCTACTTCTTTGATTCCACTTGGTCTTGCCTTGTTTTGTATGCGAGGTACACGAGGAAATGCTTCCGGGTTGCGAAAATTGTAATGGAGACCATGACACTCAGAGTTGTCCGTTCTACTTCTCTCAAGAATATGTGGACTCATGCCGTAATTTCTATGACAGCGTGCCCCAGACCAACTATCAGAGGAACAGTCAGAATCAGAATAGGGGTTATATGAGGAGAAGCCATCCGGGTTTTGCTTGGAGTAATGCTAGTGGTGGTCTAGCCGGGCAACCACAACCTCAACAGAATTGGCAACCACAGCCTCAACAGAATTGGCAACAACAACCTTAACAGGATGGTGGAAGGCAACTGTGGGAGTTGGGTTTTGAGAAGGCGAATGCGACAATTGAGAAGTTGGCTATCTATACAGGCACAGCGTTAGAGAAGATGAATGCGGCAGTTGACAAGTTGGCAATGCATACAGGGTCAACAATTCAGAATCTAGAGACGCAGATGGCACAGCTTGCAAAGCAACTAAATGAGCGTCTCCCAAGCACTTTCCCAGGTGATACCGAGAACAACCCTAAGAACCAATGCAATGCCGTAACAACTAGAAGCGGTAGGGTGTTGGGATCTAACAGGGGTGCAACTAGTTCTCAGGAAATTGAAGACAAGGCCCCGGAGCAACCACATGTTGAGGAAGAGCAACCTGAGGAAGAGGAGTTGACCAGTGACAAGGCACCGGAGCAAGTGGGGGAGATTTGCAAATGGCTAGTACAATACCCACATGAAGCATTGCTTGAGCAGAATATGGTTGGGGGGATAGATCAAAACGCAGACGATGTGGTAGTGGATTTCACCATGCTTGCCAAGCAATCTGATTTTGCTGCATTGGATAACTATGTTGGCTTAAATTCATGTGTGGACACTGGTAAGTTAGTCCCTCCCACTTGTCTGGCACACTTCCTCGAAAAAACACCATTTGACCCGAGAGGAAGTGAGTTCATAATTGCAGAGGTCAATGGAGTTTTCACACACGGGCCAGGTGGAATTATGGATAGAGTCGTATTACTTCTACAATTTCCACTTCACAAACCATGGGATCCGGGTGGAGGATCTCACATGATGAGCATCTCTTGGCCCTTATGCCACAGGCTGTGGGATCCAGGTGGATGCTTCTCAATAAGTCAAGCTAGTAACGTTAAAGAAGCGCTTATTGGGAGGAAACCCAAGCTAGGTATCCTTTAATTTTAGTTTCTGTCATTTTCATTTATATATATATATATATATATATAAAGAAGCTTGATTCGCCACACGAATCCACAATGGCCATGCGAGACAGAAGCCCTGAATCTCAGAGGCTTGCTCACGCTTCTGTCTCGCGTCGCGAGGTCTACTTTCGCCTCGCAATTCTGGGCATCATCATCTGTTGGAATTCCAGATTCGCCTCGCGAGATACTACTCGCCTCGCTATTCTGGAAAGTGTGAATAACAATTTTCCAGATTAGCCTCGCGAGAGATCTCTCGCCTCGCGAATCTGCAATTAAGTTTTTGATTTGCAGGATTTCTTCCAGGAGAGGCCTTTGGCCCAGCAGAGGGGTGCCCGAGGGAACAATTGGATGAGGATGCAACCGTAGAAGAAATTTCCGTGGAAGCGGCCACCTCCACTAGTATTTGATCAGGGAGCACCCTCTCCTTTCCTCAGTCTTATTTTATATATCTGTGTTCTTTCATTGAGGACAATGTATGCTTTAAGTGTGGGGGAGGGAACCAATTGCCTTGTTTTTGTTTTTGTGTCTGTTTTTGTTTTTGTTTTTGTTTTTGTTTGTCACTCTTGAATAATTTGAGAAGATCAAGAGTTTGTGTATGAATGTTGTGTCGGCAAGCTTGTTGGATTTTAATTAAATTTAGCATAAATTGATTGCATGAATTATTTTGACCATCGATGATTTCCCCTTAGGTTCTGAAAATAGAAAATTGATCCCCATGTGAAAAATTGAAAATTGAAAATTGAACTTTGAGAAACTTTATTGTGATTGCTTGATTTATGACAAGTTGGGGTGAAGGGGTGCACACACTAGGAATTGTATCTCGGTCAAACAATTTGCAAAAATGTCCAGGTGAGGATTTGAGCCTCCAACTTTGTTTTTGATTGTGTGGATCACTTTCAAGTTGCACTTTCCCGAATTTGCTTGAATCTCTTCATGGTTTGCATGTCTATGTGTTGCATCAAATGATTTAGGCAATTTTCTTTTAATAACTACTTGGCCTAAAAAGAACCATCCCTAATGCATGTTCCCTAGTTAGCCACATTGAGCCTAATTAACCTATTGTTTCTTGATGACCCTATATTATAAGCCAAAATCTGAAAACACCATGTTGACCCAATCTTAGGATTAGGAGAGCATGGAAGCTTAGCAAGAGAAGGGTTGTAAGAAACTAAGTTTGGGGTGGCTACAAGGTGATATGTCATTTTGGGTTGAGAAAAAGAAAAATAAAGGTTGAAACCCAAGGTAAAAAAAAATTGCCAAAAGAAAAGGGGCAAAACAAAAAGCTTAGCAAGGAAAGGGTTGTAGTCACCCAATTCAAAAAGAAAAATGAAAACAAGGAATTGAGTGGAGATTCAATGTGTCAAATTCTCATGCTCTCTTAGTTCCTAGGGACTTAAGCCTAGTATCCTTGAATATCCTACCCTTAGCCAGGCCCCATTACAACCTTTAAAAGACCTTTTGATGTTGCATGCAAGTTTTCGTGGGAACTATTTGTGTAATGAAAATCAAATTCATGGGAAGTGCTCTTGATATGTGGAATTGAGTGAAAAGTTGATAGCCTAGACGAATTTGAGCGAATGAGTGAAATTTTACATACCCTTGTGAGGTAGGCAATTGTTTGAAATTGGTGATCTTCCTTTTGTGTGACTTTGATCCTCAACTTAGATTAATGATTGCATGAGTGATGAAGTTCTCAATTGTTTAAAGTAAATGAATATGGGGATTACATTGATGCAAAGGGGGAATCATTGAAGGAAAAAGCTGTTTGTTAAGATTGCATGAAATTTGTGCGAAATCGATTAGATCCTTTAGGCTTGCCAAGTCTTGAGTCCTTTTTGAGTTTTAGCTTGCTTGGGGACAAGCAAGGTTTAAGTTTAGGGTGTTTTGATAAGCCTATGGCTTATCTAGTTTTATAACTAGTAAGATCATGGCTTTTGTGCTAATTATTCGAGTTCAATCTCGTTTTCGCCCAAATTGGCCTTGTTTTCTTCCTAAGTTAGACTTTGACTCGTTCTAGGCATTTTTAGTAGTTTTTAGTCTATTTTGAATAGAATTACGCTTTTTGTTTCTTTTTATTGTTTCAGGTTAGAAGTGAAGCTCTGAGAGTCAAGGAAAGTCAAGAAATAGTGGAAATTGCCATTCTGGAGATACACGCCCCGCGAGTGGATGCTCGCCTCGCGATCCTGAAGATCAGCTAAGCAGCAACAGTCATCCTGTCTGTCTCGCCTCGCGAGAGGATTTTCGCCACGCGAATAATGAAGACCCTGGAGGACAGAGACCATCACAGCCTAGCCGTGATGAAGGTCACGATTGTGAAAGACTAGGATTTGAAGACTCGCCCCGCGAAACATACTCTTGCCTCGCGAGAGTCCAATTTGAAAGCGCGCCAAATTTAATATTCGCCTCGCGAGAGCATGCTCGCCTCGCGAGTTCGTGCAGATCCTGAATCCTATATATTGCTGTTTTAGGGCAGAATTGAAGGAGCTTTTCATTCTCCACCGATTTTGTAGCGTTTAGGCCGAATCCTTGTTACTCTGGAGCTGCGTCTCCCTCTTTTCTTCTTTTATTTTACAATGGTGGTTAATTCTGATTGTTCGTTTGTCGTTACGGGCATGAGGAGCTTATCCCCTCGTCTAAGGGATCAATGAAGCCACCCATGGCGGTATAGTGTTCATGTGATGTATGTTTCTCCCCTTTTCTCAATTGATGTTTTCCAATTCTGATTTGATTGCGTTGATCATATGCATGCGTGATTGACTTGTTAACGTTGATGAGGCTTAGTCGGCAATTCGCGTTTAGAACTTGAATTGGGATCACTAATTGAATATTGCACGAGAGTGAGTAGGAGATTAGTGCAACCTTATAGGGAACAAGAATTAATAGAGTTTGATGATTAGGGTTATGAGACCTAGTAAGTAATTAACTCAATCGTCGAATACGTCCTACTGAGCACGACAGTGGATATAGGAGAATTTGGGGGTCCCGGTTGACATTGTAATTGAACTTAGGGAGGAATTCATCATCACTTGGGTACTATGCATGATTGGGTAGGTGGATTTGAGACCTTAGATATTTTAATTTCAGATTTTAATACCTTAGTTTTATTAGAGTTGTTAATTTAATTGCAATCCTATTTTCTCTCTCTCAACCATCTGCTGTCACTTAACCAACTTATCGAATTTCTCGCGAATTAGTTGAATTGGTAGCCCCATCCTTGTTTTCAACCTCGGTAAATTCTTACCGTGTTTATTTTATTACTTGCGATGACCCGGTACACTTGCCGGTGACTCAACAAGTTTTTGGCGCCGTTGCCGGGGATTGGCACAACAAATTTCTCTAATTTTTAGGGAAGTTTGATTATTTGGTTAAGTTATTTTTATTTTTATTTTTATTTTTATTTACTATTATTTCTCTCTACTTCTTTGATTCCACTTGGTCTTGCCTTGTTTTGTATGCGAGGTACACGAGGAAATGCTTCCGGGTTGCGAAAATTGTAATGGAGACCATGACACTCAGAGTTGTCCGTTCTACTTCTCTCAAGAATATGTGGACTCATGCCGTAATTTCTATGACAGCGTGCCCCAGAACAACTATCAGAGGAACAGTCAGAATCAGAATAGGGGTTATATGAGGAGAGGCCATCCGGATTTCGCTTGGAGTAATGCTAGTGGTGGTCTAGCCGGGCAACCACAACCTTAACAGAATTGGCAACCACAGCCTCAACAGAATTGGCAACAACAACCTCAACAGGATGGTGGAAGGCAACTGTGGGAGTTGGGTTTTGAGAAGGCGAATGCGGCAATTGAGAAGTTGGCTATCTATACAGGCACAGCGTTAGAGAAGATGAATGCGGCAGTTGACAAGTTGGCAATGCATACAGGGTCAACAATTCAGAATCTAGAGACGCAGATGGCACAGCTCGCAAAGCAACTAAATGAGCGTCTCCCAGGCACTTTCCCAGGTGATACCGAGAACAACCCTAAGAACCAATGCAATGCCGTAACAACCAGAAGCGGTAGGGTGTTGGGATCTAACAGGGGTGCAACTAGTTCTCAGGAAATTGAAGACAAGGCCCCGGAGCAACCACATGTTGACGAAGAGCAACTTGAGGAAGAGGAGTTGACCAGTGACAAGGCACCGGAGCAAGTGGGGGAGATTTGCAAACGGCTAGTACAATACCCACATGAAGCATTGCTTGAGCAGAATATGGTTGGGGGGATAGATCAAAACGCAGACGATGTGGTAGTGGATTTCACCATGCTTGCCAAGCAATCTGATTTTGCTGCATTTGATAACTATGTTGGCTTAAATGCATGTGTGGACACTGGTAAGTTAGTCCCTCCCACTTGTCTGGCACACTTCCTCGACAAAACACCATTTGACCCGAGAGGAAGTGAGTTCATAATTGCAGAGGTCAATGGAGTTTTCACACACGGGCCAGGTGGAATTATGGATAGAGTCGTATTACTTCTACAATTGCCACTTCACAAACCATGGGATCCGGGTGGAGGATCTCACATGATGAGCATCTCTTGGCCCTTATGCCACAGGCTGTGGGATCTAGGTGGATGCTTCTTAATAAGTCAAGCTAGTGACGTTAAAGAAGGGCTTATTGGGAGGAAACCCAAGCTAGGTATCCTTTAATTTTAGTTTCTGTCATTTTCATTTATATATATATATATATATATATATATATATAAAGAAGCTTGATTCGCCACGCGAATCCACAATGGCCACGCGAGACAGAAGCCCTGAATCTCAGAGGCTTGCTCACGCTTCTGTCTCGCGCCGCGAGGTCTACTTTCGCCTCGCAATTCTGGGCATCATCATCTGTTGGAATTCCAGATTCTCCTCGCGAGATACTACTCGCCTCGCTATTCTGGAAAGTGTGAATAACAATTTTCTAGATTAGCCTCGCGAGAGATCTCTCGCCTCGCGAATCTGCAATTAAGTTTTTGATTTGCAGGATTTCTTCCAGGAGAGGCCTTTGGCCCAGCAGAGGGGTGCCCGAGGGAACAATTGGATGAGGATGCAACCGTAGAAGAACTTTCCGTGGAAGCGGCCACCTCCACTAGTATTTGAATAGGGAGCACCCTCTCCTTTCCTCACTCTTATTTTATATATTTGTGTTCTTTCATTGAGGACAATGTATGCTTTAAGTGTGGGGGAGGGAACCAATTTCCTTGTTTTTGTTTTTGTGTCTGTTTTTGTTTTTGTTTTTGTTTTTGTTTGTCACTCTTGAATAATTTGAGAAGATCAAGAGTTTGTGTATGAATGTTGTGTCGGCAAGCTTGTTGGATTTTAATTAAATTTAGCATAAATTGATTGCATGAATTATTTTGACCATCGTTGATTTCCCCTTAGGTTCTGAAAATAGAAAATTGATCCCCGTGTGAAAAATTGAAAATTGAAAATTGAAAATTGAACTTTGAGAAACTTTATTGTGATTGCTTGATTTATGACAAGTTTGGGGTGAAGGGGTGCACACACTAGGAATTGTATCTCGGTCAAACAATTTGCAAAAATGTCCAGGTGAGGATTTGAGCCTCCAACTTTGTTTTTGATTGTGTGGATCACTTTCAAGTTGCATTTTCCCGAATTTGCTTGAATCTCTTCATGGTTTGCATGTCTATGTGTTGCATCAAATGATTTAGGCAATTTTCTTTTAATAACTACTTGGCCTAAAAAGAACCATCCCTAATGCATGTTCCCTAGTTAGTCACATTGAGCCTAATTAGCCTATTGTTTCTTGATGACCCTATATTATAAGCCAAAATCTGAAAACACCATGTTAACCCAATCTTAGGATTAGGAGAGCATGGAAGCTTAGCAAGAGAAGGGTTGTAAGAAACTAAGTTTGGGGTGGCTACAAGGTGATATGTCATTTTGGGTTGAGAAAAAGAAAAATAAAGGTTGAAACCCAAGGCAAAAAAAAAAAAATGCCAAAAGAAAAGGGGCAAAACAAAAAGCTTAGCAAGGAAAGGGTTGTAGTCACCCAATGCAAAAAGAGAAATGAAAAAAGGAATTGAGTGGAGATTCAATGTGTCAAATGCTCATGCTCTCTTAGTTCCTAGGGACTTAAGCCTAGTATCCTTGAATATCCTACCCTTAGCCAGGCCCCATTACAACCTTTAAAAGACCTTTTGATGTTGCATGCAAGTTTTCGTGGGAACTATTTGTGTAATGAAAATCAAATTCATGGGAAGTGCTCTTGATATGTGGAATTGATTGAAAAGTTGATAGCCTAGACGAATTTGAGCGAATGGGTGAAATTTTACATACCCTTGTGAGGAAGGCAATTGTTTGAAATTGGTGATCTTCCTTTTGTGTGACTTTGATCCTCAACTTAGATTAATGATTGCATGAGTGATGAAGTTCTCAATTGTTTAAGGTAAATGAATATGGGGATTACATTGATGCAAAGGGGGAATCATTGAAGGAAAAAGCTGTTTGTTAAGATTGCATGAAATTTGTGCGAAATCGATTAGATCCTTTAGGCTTGCCAAGTCTTGAGTCCTTTTTGAGTTTTAGCTTGCTTGGGGACAAGCAAGGTTTAAGTTTGGGGTGTTTTGATAAGCCTATGGCTTATCTAGTTTTATAACTAGTAAGATCATGACTTTTGTGCTAATTATTCGAGTTCAATCTCGTTTTCGCCCAAATTGGCCTTGTTTTCTTCCTAAGTTAGACTTTGACTCGTTCTAGGCATTTTTAGTAGTTTTTAGTCTATTTTGAATAGAATTACGCTTTTTGGTTCTTTTTATTGTTTCAGGTTAGAAGTGAAGCTCTGAGAGTCAAGGAAAGTCAAGAAACAGTGGAAATTTCCATTCTGGAGATACTCGCCCCGCGAGTGGATGCTCGCCTCACGATCCTGAAGATCAGCTAAGCAGCAACAGTCATCCTGTCTGTCTCGCCTCGCGAGAGGATTTTCGCCTCGCGAATAATGAAGACCCTGGAGGACAGAGACCATCACGGCCTAGCCGTGATGAAGGTCACGGCTGTGAAAGACTAGGATTTGAAGACTCGCCCCGCGAAACATACTCTCGCCTCGCGAGAGTCCAATTTGAAAGAGCGCCAAATTTAATATTCGCCTCGCGAGAGCATGCTCGCCTCGCGAGTTCGCGCAGATCCCGAATCCTATATATTGCTGTTTTAGGGCAGAATTGACGGAGCTTTTGATTCTCCACTAATTTTGTAGCGTTTAGGACGAATCCTTGTTACTCTGGAGCTGCGTCTCCCTCTTTTCTTCTTTTATTTTACAATGGTGGTTAATTCCGATTGTTCGTTTGTCATTACGGGCATGAGGAGCTAATCCCCTCGTCTAAGGGATCAATGAAGCCACCCATGGCGGTATAGTGTTCATGTGATGTATGTTTCTCCCCTTTTCTCAATTGATGTTTTCCAATTCTGATTTGATTGCGTTGATCATATGCATGCGTGATTGACTTGTTAACGTTGATGAGGCTTAGTCGGCAATTCTCGTTTAGAACTTGAAATGGGATCACTAATTGAATATTGCACGAGAGTGAGTAGGAGATTAGTTCAACCTTATAGGGAACAAGAATTAATAGAGTTTGATGATTAGGGTTATGAGACCTAGTAAGTAATTAACTCAATCGTCGAATACGTCCTATTGAGCACGATAGTGGATCTAGGAGAATTTGGGGGTCCCGGTTGACATTGTAATTGAACTTAGGGAGGAATTCATCATCACTTGGGTACTATGCATGATTGGGTAGGTGGATTTGAGACCTTAGATATTTTAATTTCATATTTTAATACCTTAGTTTTATTAGATTTGTTAATTGAATTGCAATCCTATTTTCTCTCTCTCAACCATCTGCTGTCATTTAACCAACTTATCGAATTTCTCGCGAATTAGTTGAATTGGTAGCCCAATCCTTGTGTTCAACCTCGGTAAATTCTTACCGTGTTTATTTTATTACTTGCGACGACCCGGTACACTTGCCGGTGACTCAACATTAATCTTCTCAAATTATTCAAGAGTTAAAAATCAAAAACAAAAGAAAAATGAAAAGAAAACTTGGGTTGCCTCCCAATAAGCGCTTCTTTAACGTCACTAGCTTGACGGGTAGGTGATCTCAAGGATCATGAAGACGCACAGCTGAGATCAATCTCTCGATGTCAGCACCCAACTAGGCCTTGAGCCTTTGGCCATTGACTTTGAAAGTCCTTTTTGAAGTAGGATCCTCCACTTCTACAGCTCCATGAGGTGAGACTTCTTTGACAATGAACGGTCCCGACCACTTAGACTTCAACTTGCCCGGAAACAATCTCAGCCGGGAATTGAATAATAAAACTTGTTGTCCCGGTTGAAATGTTTTCATCACGATCTTCTTGTCATGGTAGGTCTTGACTCGCTGCTTGTAAATAACTGCATTCTCATATGCATTAAGGCGCATCTCCTCTAATTCATGCAGCTGATTGACTCTTTTCTCACCTGCCAGAGTGGCATCAAAATTCAATAACTTCAATTCACAAAAGGCTCGATGCTCCAACTCTACAGGTAGATGACATGCCTTCCCATAGACCATCTGAAACGGAGATAACCCCACAGATGTTTTCAGTGCAGTCCGGTAAGACCACAAGGCATCGTCAAGCTTCCTTGCCCAATCTTTTCTTGAAGTGGCCACAGTTTTTTCTAGAATTCTCTTAATCTCTCGGTTAGAGACCTCCGCTTGCCCATTTGTTTGCGGATGATAGGGAGATGCCACCTTATGCCTCACATCATACTTGGTCAACACATTTTTCAGTTGTGTGTTGAAGAAGTGAGATCCCCCATCACTTATAAGGACTCTTGGGACACCGAACCGGGCAAAGATGTTCTTCTTGATGAATTTAAGCACTGTTTGGGCATCATTCTTCGGTGTTGCAACGGCCTCCACCCATTTGGAAACATAGTCCACCGCCACCAAGATATATTGATTGGAGAATGAAGGTGGAAGTGGACCCATAAAGTCTATGCCCCATCAATCAAATATCTCAACCTCCAATATGTTTTGCAGTGGCATCTCATCCCTTTTTGAAATGTTTCCGGTCCTTTGGCACTTGTCACGGCTCTTCACATGATTCAAAGAGTCCTTGAAGATTGAGGGCCAAAAGAGCCCGGATTGGAGGACCTTTGCGGCTGTCCTATCCCCATTGTAATGTCCACCATATGGAGAGTTATGGCAATGCCATAGAATACTCCTTGCTTCCTCTTGACTAACACACCTCCGCCATAAGCCATCCGATCCAACCTTGAACAGAAATGGGTCATCCCACATGAAATGGTTGGCATCCCGGAAGAATTTCTTCTTTTGTTGCCAAGTGAGGTGCTCTGGAACAATATTGGCTACATTGAAATTTGCCATGTCGGCAAACCACGGTCTTTCATGCACCAGAAATAAGGCCTCATCCGGGAACTCATCCCGAATGTCCTTTTCTTTGGCAGCAACTTCTTCATTCACTAACCGAGATAAGTGGTCAGCCACCAAATTTTCGCTGCCCTTTTTGTCCTTAATGACTAAGTCAAATTCCTGCAACAATAGAATTCACCTTATGAGTCTTGGTTTTGAATCTAACTTAGTCAACAAATATTTAATTGCAGCATGATCAGTAAAAACAGTGACTTGTGAACCAATCAAGTATGAACGAAATTTTTCCAATGCAAACACTATGGCCAGCAACTCTTTTTCAGTTGTTGCATAATTTACTCGGTTCTCATTGAGAACCTTGCTAGCATAGTGAATGACATGGAAAAGTTTTTCCCTCCGCTATCCCAAAACTGTCCCAACTGCGTAGTCACTGGCATCACACATTAATTCAAATGGTGACTCCCAGTTGGGTGCAACAAGGATGGGAGCAGTGATCAATTTTTCTTTTAAAATCTGGAAAGAAGTGAGACAAGCAGTATCAAACACAAATGGTGTGTCCTTATTCAAAAGGCCACACAACGGCTTGGTTATCTTTGAGAAGTCCTTGATGAACCGCCGGTAAAAGCCTGCATGCCCAAGAAAACTCCTCACACCCTTGACATTCACTGGTGGAGGACGTTTCTCAATCACATCAATCTTGGATTTATCCACTTCGATCCCCTTAGCTGAAATTTTGTGCCCAAGCACAATGCCTTCCTGCACCATAAAATGACACTTCTCCCAATTTAAGACTAAATTGGTGTCCATGCACCTCTTTAACACAACATCAAGGTTAGACAAACAATTATCTTAAGAGGAACCGAAAACAGAAAAATCATCCATGAAAACTTCAATGTATTTTTCTACCATGTAAGAGAAAATGGAAAGCATGCACCTTTGAAATGTCGCAGGCGCATTACAAAGACCGAAAGGCATCTTCAGATAGGCAAAAACTCCAAAAGGGCATGTGAAGGCAGTTTTCTCTTGGTCTTTCGGGTTAACCGCAATTTGGTTATAACCCGAATAACCATCCAAGAAACAATAATAAGCTTGCCCGACCAACCTCTCCAACATCTGGTCCATGAATGGAAGTGGGAAGTGATCCTTCCTAGTAGCTTGATTTAGCTTTCGGTAATCTATACACATTCGCCAACCGGTGACCATTCTAGTTGGGATCAACTCATTCTTCTCGTTGTGCACGACGGTCATGCTACCTTTCTTTGGAACCACTTGTACCGGACTCACCCAAGCACCATCGGAAATCGGATAGATCATTCCAGCTTCAAGGAGTTTCAGCACCTCCTTCCTTACCACTTCTTTCATTGTAGGATTTATCCTCCTTTGCGGTTGGACCACCGGTTTAAATTCAGCCTCCATCATGATCTTGTGCATACAAAACGTGGGGCTAATACCTTTCAAATCTGAGATGGACCATCCAATAGCTGTTTTATGCTCTCGAAGCACCCTTACAAGTTTCTCCTCTTCCAATTTGGACAATACATTGCTCACTATGACAGGGTCTTCATCGTTCTCACCAAGAAATACATACTTCAAGTGGGGAGGTAGAGGCTTAAGATCTAACTCGAGCTTCTCTTGAATTTCATCCTTTTTGAGCTCTTCTTTTTTAGTGTTGACAGCAAGTTGCTTGGGTTGAGCTTCCAGATCACACAAAAAGTCTTCTATTTCCTTCTCCTCTTCCTCATCAAGATTTTCAATAGAGTTCACAATTACCTTCTCAAGAGTAGAGGAGTGGAGCTGATGTGCAAAGGCTTCTTTAGCCACTACATCCATAATGTCCCCTTGGTTGAGATTGGAGCCAAGCCTTGGCCCTATCTCTTAGAGAGAAAGGAAACAACCTTAAGCGAAGTGCATCATCGGAAACACTATTGTGCTTACTCGTATCACATAACTCCAGGAAGTAGGAGACATGATTATTAGGATCCTTGTTAAGACGCCGGCAAGTGTACCGGGTCGTCACAAGTAATAAAAGAAACACGGTAAGTATCTACCGAGGTCGAACACAAGGATTGGGTTACCAATTCGACTAATTTCGCGAGAAATCCGATAAGTTGGTTAAGTAGAGAAAGTGGTTGGAAAGAAATTAGGATCACAATTCAAATTAACAAATCGAATCAATCAAAGATATGGTGATGAAATCTGGAATTAAAAGCATCTAAGGTTTCAAATCCACCTACCCAATCATGCAAAGTACCCCAGTGATGATATTCTCCTCCCTAAGTTCAATTTTAATGTCAACCGGGACCCCTAAATTCTCCTAAATCCACTCTCGTGCTCATTAGGACGTATTCGACGATTGGATTAATTACTTACTAGGTCTCATAATCCTAATCTCGAATTCTATTAATTCTTGTTCCCTATAGGTTGCACCGATCTCCTACTCACTCTCGTGCAGTACTCGACCGATGATCCCAATTCAAGTTCTAAAACACGAATCGCCGCTAGGTCTCAACACGTTTAACTAGTCGATCACGCTAGCATATAATCGACACAATGAAAACAGAATTGGAAAACAATAATTGAATTAAAGGAGAGAGAGTTACATTACATGAACACTATGCCGCCATGGGTGGCTTCATCGATCCCTTAGACAAGAGGATTAGTTCCTCATGTCCGTAACAACGACGCACGTACAATCGGAAATCATCCTAAGACTAAGAATCAAGAGAAAAGAAGAGGAGACGCAGCCCCAGAATAAGGATTACAAAAGATCTCTGAAAATTCTGATCCAAAAAGTCCCCTTTTTCTGTTCTGATCTGCTTTATTTATAAGGAGGCCACGCGTCACGGCCGTGACGGCCATCACGGCCAAGCCGTGACGGTTTCTGTTTCTGGCGCACTTCTGGAATTCGAACTCTCGCGACGCGAATGATGTCTCGCGACGCGAGCCCGGCTTTCACAGCCCGTGATGTGAATCACGGCCAGGCCGTGATGTTCTCTGCCTTGTGTGGATTTTGGGTCACGGCCGTGATACATATCACGGCTAGGCCGTGATGGTCTCTGACTTGTGTGGCTTTTAGGTCACGGCCGTGATATACATCACGGCTAGGCCGTGATGATCTCTGACTCTGGTACTTTTCTGGAATTCACACACTCGCGACGCGAAGGACGTCTCGCGACGCGAACCCGCCTTTCACGCCCCGTGATGTGAATCACGGCTAGGCCGTGATGGTCTCTGTCTTCCCAGGTTTTCAAACTCTCGCGGGGCGACCTTCCTCTCGCGGGGCGAGAATCTCCAGAATGGCAATCTCCACTATTTCTTGACTTTCCTAAATTTTTAGAGCCTCACTTATGGACCTGAAAACAACACAAGCAACCACAAGCGTAATTCTATTCAAAAGAAGCTAAAAACTACACAAAAGACGGAAAACGAGTCAAAGTCCAACTTAGGAACAAAACAAGGTAAATTTGGGCGAAAACGAGAGTGAACTCGAATAAATTGGCACATAAACCCTAGTTCATCTAGTCATAAAACTAGATAAGCCAGAGGCTTATCAAAATACCCCAAACTTAAACCTTGCTTGTCCCCAAGCAAGCTTAAAACTCAAAAACGACTCAAGACTTGGCAAGCCTAAAGGAATCAATTGATTTCGCACAAATTTCATGCAATCAAAATAGTTTTTCTCCAATGATCTCCCCCCTACATTAATGTAATCCCCACATTCATCTACTTTAAACTTTTGAGAACTTCATCATTCATGCAATCATTAATCTAAGTTGAGGCTCAAAGATACACACAAAGGAAGATCACCTATTTCAAACAATTGCCTTCCTCACAAGGGTATGTAAAATTTCACTCATTCTCTCAAGTTTGTCTAGGCTATCAACTTTTCACTCACTTTCACATTCTAAGAGCACTTCCCATGAATTTGATTTTCATCTCAAAAATGGTCCCCATGTAAACATGTATGCAACATCAGAAGGTCTTTTGAAGGTTGTAATGGGGCCTGGCTCAGGGTAGGATAATGAAGGATATTTAGGCTTAAGTCCCTAGGAACTAAGAGAGCATGAGCATTTTGACACTTTTTCCACTCAAATTCCTTTTTCCATTTTTCTTTTTGTTTCGGGTGACTACAGCCTTTTCCTTGCTAATCTTTTTGTTCTGCCCTTTTTCCTTTGGCAATATTTTATATTTTTTTTTGTTTTCTTCTTTTCTTTTCTTTTTGCCTTGGGTCAACCTTTATTTTCTTTTTCTCATCCCAATATGACATATCACCTCGTAGCCACCCCAAACTTAGTTTCTCACAACCTTTCTCTTGCTCATTTCCATGCTCTCCTAATCCTAAGATTGGGTTAACATGGTTTTTCAGATTTTGGCTCGTAATGTAGGGTCATCAAGAAACAATAGGTCAATTGGGCTGAATTTGGCTAACTAGGGAACATGCATTAGGGATGGTTCATTTCAGGCCAAGTAGTTATTCAAAGAACATTGCCTAAATCATTTGATGCAACACATAAACATGCAAACCATATAGAGATTCAAGCAAATTCGGGAAAGTGCAACTTAACAGTGATTCACACATTCAAAAACAGAGTTGGAGGCTCAAATCCTCACCTGGACATTTTGCAAATTGTTTGACCGAGATACGATTCCTAGTGTGTGCACCCCCCTCACCCCAAACTTATCATAAATCAAGTAATCACAACAAAGTTCTCAAAGTTCAGTTTTCAATTTTTAAGTGGGGATAAACTTTTCTAATTTCAGAACTTAGGGGGAAATCATCAATGGTCAAATAATTCATGCAATCAATCTATGCTCAATTTAATTAAAATCCAACAAGCTTGCCGACACGACATTCATACAACAACTCTTGATCTTCTCAAATTATTCAAGAGCGACAAACAAAAACAGAACACAAAAAAAAAACACAAAAACAAAACAAAAGTTAGGAAAAGAGAGAGATACCTAGCTTGGGTTGCCTCCCAAGAAGCGCTTGTTTAACGTCCCGAGCCTGACTTATTAAGAAGCATCCACCTGGATCCCATAGTCTGTGGTACAGAGGCCAAGGGACGCTCATCATATCAAATCCTCCACCCGGATCAAATGGTAATTGGAGTGGAGATTGTAGTAGCAATATGACTTTATCATCAACTCCACCCAGCCAGTGTGTGAAAACTCCATTGACCTCTTCAATTATGAACTCACTTCCTCTCGGGTCAAATGGTGTTTTCTCGAGGAAGTGTGCCAGACGAGTGGGAGGGTCTAACTTACCCATGTCCACACATGCATGTAAGCCAACATAGTTATCCAATGCAGAAATTTTCGGTTGCTTGGCAAACAGTGTGGAATTCACTACCACTTCGTCTTCATTTTGATCTATCCCCAAAACCAGATTTTCTTCAAATTGGGCTTCATGTGACTCTTGTACTAACTGCTTGCAAATCTCCTCAGCTTGCTCTTTGAAATTCTGCATCACGGTTTACATCTCGTCACAGTTGGCTCTTGCCTTGGCCTCAGAGGTGGATAGCTCTTGGGAATATTGTTCTAGAGCAGCTTTCAACGGTGTTTGCTCATTCCATTCCCATTCTCCTCATGCTTCTTGATTACACTATAAGCTTGTGCATGAGGGCAATTACGTCCCCAACGCCAGTGATCTTCCAGGGATATATTAGGCCCAAAGTCATATTGTGTAACACCGTCCAAGGCTGGAAAATAAACAATCTCCATGATTCGCAATCCGCCTTGAAAGAGTACCTCGCATACAAAACAGGGCCAAGACCAAGTGGGATCAAGAAATAGAGAATAATAATAGAAATTAAAAATAAAAATAAAAATAAAAGTAACTTAACCAAATATTCAAACTACCCTAAAATTAGTAAACTGGTTGTGCCAATCCCCGGCAACGGCGCCAAAAACTTGTTGTGACTCCGGCAAGTTTACCGGGTCGTCGCAAGTAATAAAAGAAACACGGTAAGTATCTACCGAGGTCGAACACAAGGATTGGGTTACCAATTCGACTAATTTCGCGAGAAATCCGATAAGTTGGTTAAGTAGAGAAAGTGGTTGGAAAGAAATTAGGATCACAATTCAAATTAACAAATCGAATCAATCAAAGATATGGTGATGAAATCTGGAATTAAAAGCATCTAAGGTTTCGAATCCACCTACCCAATCATGCAAAGTACCCCAGTGATGATATTCTCCTCCCTAAGTTCAATTTTAA
The DNA here is from genome assembly GCA_030762895.1 of Sophora flavescens. Taxonomy (NCBI): domain Eukaryota; kingdom Viridiplantae; phylum Streptophyta; class Magnoliopsida; order Fabales; family Fabaceae; genus Sophora; species Sophora flavescens. The sequence continues at coordinate 6,400 of JAUPTC010000744.1, read as the reverse complement.
TGTCAACCGGGACCCCTAAATTCTCCTAAATCCACTCTCGTGCTCATTAGGACGTATTCGACGATTGGATTAATTACTTACTAGGTCTCATAATCCTAATCTCGAATTCTATTAATTCTTGTTCCCTATAGGTTGCACCGATCTCCTACTCACTCTCGTGCAGTACTCGACCGATGATCCCAATTCAAGTTCTAAAACGCGAATCGCCGCTAGGCCTCAACACGTTTAACTAGTCGATCACGCTAGCATATAATCGACACAATGAAAATTAACAGAATTGGAAAACAATAATTGAATTAAAGGAGAGAGAGTTACATTACATGAACACTATGCCGCCATGGGTGACTTCATCGATCCCTTAGACAAGAGGATTAGTTCCTCATGTCCGTAACAACGACGCACGTACAATCGGAAATCATCCTAAGACTAAGAATCAAGAGAAAAGAAGAGGAGACGCAGCCCCAGAATAAGGATTACAAAAGATCTCTGAAAATTCTGATCCAAAAAGTCCCCTTTTTATGTTCTGATCTGCTCTATTTATAAGGAGGCCACGTCCGTGGCGCGATCACGGCCGCCGTGACGGTTTCGTTTGCGCACTCGAATTCAACTCTCGCGACGCGAATGATGTCTCGCGACGCGAGCCCGGCTTTCACAGCCCGTGATGTGAATCACGGCCAGGCCGTGATGTTCTCTGCCTTGTGTGGATTTTGGGTCACGGCCGTGATACATATCACGGCTAGGCCGTGATGGTCTCTAACTTGTGTGGCTTTTAGGTCACGGCCGTGATATACATCACGGCTAGGCCGTGATGATCTCTGACTCTGGTACTTTTCTGGAATTCACACACTCGCGACGCGAAGGACGTCTCGCGACACGAACCCGCCTTTCACGCCCCGTGATGTGAATCACGGCTAGGCCGTGATGGTCTCTGTCTTCCCAGGTTTTCAAACTCTCGCGGGGCGACCTTCCTCTCGCGGGGCGAGAATCTCCAGAGTGGCAATCTCCACTATTTCTTGACTTTCCTAAATTCTTAGAGCCTCACTTATGGACCTGAAAACGACACAAGCAACCACAAGCGTAATTCTATTCAAAAGAAGCTAAAAACTACACAAAAGACGCAAAACGAGTCAAAGTCCAACTTAGGAACAAAACAAGGTAAATTTGGGCGAAAACGAGAGTGAACTCGAATAAATTGGCACATAAACCCTAGTTCATCTAGTCATAAAACTAGATAAGCCAGAGGCTTATCAATCCTCCTTCTCCAACCTGGCAAATTGATTTTGTGAAACCATATTGATGAGAGCTGGCTTGATTTCAAAATTTGCGCAGTTCACTGGAGGCCTCACTATGCTAGTGACATGCCGATTGACATTTGTATTGGCATAGTCCCCAAGTATCCTCCGTGGTGGAGCACCTTCACCATTACCTGCCATCCTCAGTCTTTCTTGATGGACTTGAGAGGTGGATGTCTCTTGTTCTTCTTTTTGTTGTTCTAACAGTTTCTGCTCTCTTGCTTGCCTCCGATTGACCCTAGTTGTTCTTTCTATTTCAGGATCGTAGAGGAGTTGATCAGCCGGGATAGTACCTCGCATGCACAAACAGACTAGACACCAAGAGTGTTAGCAGTAAATGACAGCACACAAACAACAAATAAAACAGAAAAAAACTATGACAACAAAACAGAAAAAATATGACAGCAAACGGATAATAAAACATAATTTTTTTTGCTAAAATTAGTATTCAAAATGGGTATGCTAATATTGAAACACAATCCCCGACAACGGCGCCAAAAACTTGTTGGACGAAATCTAGGCAAGTATACCTAGTCGTACAAGTAATACGGTGGTGAGACCGTTTATCGTTCCCACGAGGACTGTGACAAGTACTAGCACGTACCGAATCGATTACTATCCAAGTGGATATTTGGATCAAAGGGAGCTCAATAGTAAATACCAAGCCCAATCAGATTTGAAACCTAAAATAAACAAAATAAAAGAAAAAGTTCTTTGAGTAATTTTGTCAAACACTTGGGAGGAAGAGGAAAGGATTCTTCAAATATATGAAAGATGTTGGGATTAGGTTCACTAAACTTCATCCCCATGCAATGAAATGACTAGTAAACAGTTTCTACTTCAAATATGACAATCAATCCACTAGATTACTCAAGCCCTGATTCCTCAGATGACAAGAGCCTAAATCCACTGATAGACCCTAATTCCTTAGGTGGCCTAGTTTAATGAATTTGCATGATGATTAGGGATTACAAGATTGCTAATAAACCTAAATCCATTCCTAGATACAAGGTTTACCAGGTGGTTGATTTCAGTTCTAATTCTAATACGAATTTTCCAATTGCATACCAAAACAATAATCAAGTGATGGGGGATCACGCCACAACAAGCATTAAGCAAGGAAATCAATCACTCATAATGAAGCAAAAAAAACTGTATTACAGGGTCAAATCAAATACATGGAGAATTCAGAAATAGCTACATCTAATCCCAACAATGGAAGTTTAGCTACTCATGAGCATAGCCAAAATCAAAGAAATAGAGATGAAAAGGAGAAGAAACTCCATGGAATCCTTGTGCAACTGCCCCTTGTTCAGAGAGAGTGTTTGAGGGTTTCAAAACTGTTTTCTTCTGTTCTGCCTGTGCCTCTTTATAGATTAGGATTCGCGTCACGGCCATGATGCTTTCTGCCTTGGGCGCGCTTTCAAAATATGTTTGTCACGACCGTGACATTCATCACGGCTAGGCCGTGATAGCTTCTGCCTTCACCAATTGGTCTGTCACGGCCGTGATGGGCATCACGGCTAGGCCGTGACAGCTTCTGACATTTGCCTTCTTTCTTCTCAATTATTGCTCGACCACGGCCGTGATGGTCTCTGCTTGGCTCAATTTCTTCACTTTTCAAGCTCTATCTTCATCCAAGCTCCATCATGGTCAATCTTGAGCATTTTTTCCTTAAATTCCTGCAAAACAACACCAAGAAACCGCTTCACCCGTTCCAAGGTAAAAACTAATAGAAATCAATTTAAATATGCCTAATATATATGAAAATGCATGCAGAAGTGTACAAGAATTATGATGTGAAATCAGACTATCACACCACACCGAGGCAAATCAGGAATCCGGTGCACCACACCGATCCATGTTAGGAATCAGGTGCACCACACCGAGCCAAGTCAGGAATCTGGTGCACCACACCGGGTCAAGTCATGAATCCGGTGCACAACACCGAGCCAAATCAGGAATCTGGTGCTCCACACAGAGCCAAGTCAGGAATCAGGTGCACCAGACCGAGCCAAACCATGAATCTGGTGAACCACACCGAGCCAAACCATGAATATGGTGCACCACACCGAGCCAAACCATGAATTAGGTGCAGCACACCGAGCAAAGTCAGGAATCTGGTGCACCTCACCAAGCCAAGTCAGGAATCTGGTGCACCACACCGAGCCAAACCAGGAATCTGGTGCACCACACCGAGCCAAACCAGGAATCTGGTGCACCACACCGGGCCAAGTCATGAATCTGGTGCATAATCTGGTGCACCACACCGAGCCAGATTAGTCCGGTGCACCACACCGAGCCAAATCAGGAATCTGGTGCACCACACCGATCCATGTCAGGAATCAGGTGCACCACACCGAGCCAAGTCAGGAATCTGGTGCACCACACCGAGCCAAGTCACGAATCTGGTGCACCACACCAAGCCAAATCAGGAATCTGGTGCACCACACCGAGCCAAGTCAGGAATCAGGTGCACCAGACCGAGCCAAACCGTGAATCTGGTGCACCACACCGAGCCAAACAATGAATCTGGTGCACCACACCGAGCCAAACCATGAATCTGGTGCACCACACCGAGCCAAGTCAAGAATCAGGTGCACCACACCGAGCCAAGTCAGGAATCTGGTGCACCACACCGAGCCAAATCAGGAATCTGGTGCACCACACCGAGCCAAGTTAGGAATCAGGTGCACCACACCGAGCCAAACCATGAATCTGGTGCACCACACCGAGCCAAACCATGAATCTGGTGCACCACACCGAGCCAAGTCAAGAATCTGGTGCACCACACCAAGCCAAACCAGGAATCCGGTGCACCACACCGAGCCAAGTCATGAATTTGATGCACCACATCGAGTCAAACCATGAATCTGGTGCACCACACCGAGTCAAGTCAGGAATCTGGTGCACCACACCGAGCCAAGTCAGGAATCTGGTGCACCACACCGAGCCAAGTTAGGAATCAGGTGCACCAGACTGAGCCAAACCATGAATCTGGTGCACCACACCGAGCCAAGTCAGGAATCTGGTGCACCTCACCGAGCCAAGTCAGGAATCTGGTGCACCACACCGAGCCAAACCAGGAATCTGGTGCACCATACCGGGCCAAGTCATGAATCAGGTGCATAATCTGGTGCACCACAACGAGCCAAGTCATGAATCTGGCGCACCACACCGAGCCAGATTAGTCCGGTGCACCACACCGAGCCAAATCAGGAATCTGGTGCACCACACCGATCGATGTCTTGAATCAGGTGCACCACACCGAGCCAAGTCAGGAATCTGGTGCACCACATCGGGCCAAGTCACGAATATGGTGAACCACACCAAGCCAAATCAGGAATCTGGTGCTCTACACCGAGCCAAGTCATAAATCTGGTGCACCAGACCGATCCAAACCATGAATCTGGAGCACAAGACCGAGGCAGATCCGGCACCTGGTGCACCACACCGAGCCAAACAAGGAATCTGGTGCACCAGACCGAGCCAAGTCAGGAATCTGGTGCGCCACACCGAGCCAAATCAGGAATCTGGTGCACTAGACCGGTGCACCACACCGAGCCAAATCATGAATCTGGTGCACCACACCGAGCCAAGTCAGGAATCTGGTGCACCACACCGAGCCACACGTTGAACTGATGCGCACCGAGCGCTAGTCATGAATCTGGTGCACCACACCGAGCCAAGTCAGGAATCTGGTGCACCACATCGAGCCAAATCATGAATCTGGTGCACCACACCGAGCCAAGTCAGGAATCAGGTGCACCAAACCGAGCCAAGTCATGAATCTGGTGCTCCACATCGAGCCAAGTCAGGAATCTGGTGCACCAGACCATGCCAAGTCAGGAATCTGGTGCACCACACTGAGCCAAACCAGGAATCTGGTGCACCACACCAAGCCAAACCAATAATCTGGTGCACCATACCGCGCCAATTCATGAATCTAGTGCATAATCTGGTGCACCACACCGAGCCAAGTCATGAATCTGGTGCACCACAACGAGCCATATTAGTTCGGTGCACCACACCGAGGCAAATCTGGAATCCGGTGCACCACACTGATCCTTGTCAGGAATCAGGTGCACCACACGGAGCAAAGTCAGGAATCTGGTGCGTCAGGAATCAGGTGCACCAGACCGAGCCAAACCATGAATCTGGTGCACCACACCGAGCCAAACCATGAATATGGTGCACCACACCGAGCAAAACCATGAATCTGGTGCACCACACCGAGCCAAGTCAGGAATCTGGTGCACCACACCGAGCCAAGTCAGGAATCTGGTGCACCACACCGAGCCAAATCAGGAATCTGGTGCACCACACCGAGCCAAGTCAAGAATCAGGTGCACCAGACCGAGCCAAGTCATGAATCTGGTGCACCACACCGAGCCAAACCATGAATCTGGTGCACCACACCGAGCCAAGTCAGGAATCTGGTGCACCACACCGAGCCAAACCAGGAATCTGGTGCACCACACCGAGCCAAACCAGGAATCTGGTGCACCACACCTAGCCAAGTCATGAATCTGGTGCACCACACCGACCCAAGTCATGAATCTGGTGCCCCACCCGGAACCGTCTGCACCATTCGTTCCTTTTCCGGGGGAATCACGTGCACCGACCGACGCCGATCTAAGCGGGGTTGGAGTTAGCTGTCACCGAGATAACAATTACAACTACTACAACTAGTACTACTACTACTATATATATAATATATAATATATAATATATATAATAGCCAGGCACCTCCACCCTATAATAGCATAATATGCAAAGACCCATTTTCCAACACAAGATATCCTTTTTGCTGGGGAGACAGACTCTTTTTTTCCAAGCTAGAGGTCGAATTTTGGCCTGATTTTTTTGCAGGAATGCTTATAAAAATGGGAGCTAGGGGATGAAAAATTTACAGAATTTTTCACCATACCATTTTTTTAAATAAATTTTTAAAGTTGAAAACCGAAACAATTCCCAAAAAATGGAAAATGGGTCTAGCCATCGAATTTTGAGCTGATTTTTTGTAGCCACCATACTTATAATATTCCCAAGGTTTCCACAAAGTTTCGTGGCATTTCATGAAGGTGGAGAGTTTTTATGATTTTTAA